>LQRL01135754.1:0-54089 GCA_001703475.1 Hydroides elegans | reverse complement strand
TCTCCCTATTACGTTGGTTTTGTTAATCTAAGCCCAAAATGCATTTATACAAAGCCATAAAATATCAAAGAATAATTACACCTCGGGGAATAATCAGCTTTGTTGATAGCTGGTTCAAATAGCTCTGTTTAGAGAGCTTTGTTTTGCCTTGACATGACGTGTGCAACTCCATTTCACTAACAGGTGTCAAAAATTAATATCAGTAATAGTTTTGCTTTCACATGTAATTCAATGACTCGTCATTCAACATCTTCATTGAAATTAGTTTACCTTTCTAATTGCACTATTCAATATTCTGTGTCACTTGAACATTTTTATATTATATATTCATAGACTTAATAAACCCGCTATGCCAGAAAAAAAAGTTTGATAATGAACTTAATCATTACCACTGACATAATGTGCGATAATACAAAATATAGTTGACAGTTTATACTGATTAATGCACAAAAACATTACCCAAACCTGTGTGCAATACAAGTTTTAGAAAATAATACTAATTCCCCTTGTTTCCATCATATCCAGGAGTTGTGCAGAGTGAACAATCAAACAGGCAAGGAAATCGAAATCAAATAAATCTGTCGAGTGATGCTGATCATTTATTTTCCTAGTTCATCGGATGCTCCCAGCCAGTTGAACATGTATGGCTTTAAATCATATTTCCCTTTTATAGTTTTTGATTGCAATAGCAAGATAATAAGAGATTAGGTAGGGTCATAAGTTCGATAGATGTTAAATTCCTTTTTATAATTGGTTAGATCTACTTCATCTGTATGTAAGGTTTTATCACACTATATCTATAGAAGCTTAAGCCAGTCTGCTAAGAATGGTCATGAAGTAAAGGTGTTAAAACACCTGTATAACGTTGCCGTGTTTACATCTATATTGCGAGTTGGCGAGTGCTTATATCGAACCCTGGAATCGGATAAAATTAATACACGGAACAGGGTACTCATCTGAATATGATTATACGGTCTCGCGTCTGCAACTGTAATTATACATATAAAACACTGTGGTAGCAGTCTATTATTAAACCATTCTACTTCAGACATTGCTTCGAGGGGTACATAAAAAACAACAGTGTGTTTAATCTACTAACAGTTGCTAGGTAAGGTTAAGCAATGCAATGGCTCAGTGTGTAAATAATCCCCAATTATATGATCCGCTTTTATTCTCGACTTATTTGCATTCCCCCTTCTTATGAATTATGCTTATTTCAAAAGGTTACCGTTAAGTTGTGTAGGGCTTAGGTCTGCGCATGGTTAAGCAATCTAAAGTGACATATGTCTTTTATAGCATACCATGTCCTTGGCACTGATGTTTTTAGTTTGTCAATGTATACAAGGTTGCCATTGCATTATTGTGCTAACTTAATGATATAAACGGGGCCTATTACTGTAAAAATAACCTGTTTATGTTTAAGATTGATAACTTTATGAAATATATAAAAACGTAGAATACGAGTTTAGATGCGCGCCCACTGAGGCGAATGCGAGATCTTTAGCGAGTGCGAGAGCGAGAACGAGGTATGAGAACGAAGATGACACACTCAAACCAAGTAAAAGCAAAAACAAAAAACTTTTTGGGCCATGTGCAAATTTTGGAAACTTTATGGCTGGAAACTTTTTGGGCGGAAACTTTTTGGCTGGAAACGTTGGCTGGAAATGTTGTCATTTTTTGGAAACTTTACAGCCGGAAACTTTTGGTCGGATACCAGTATTTAACAAATAATTTGATATATCCTTTGTCTTATTACATTGCAACTTTAAGGAAGTATACACTAATTAAAAAATGTGTTTTTTTTTAATGTTATTCGCTTAATGTTTTAAGTTAACGGTTTACACAAACTCGACTCGCTTTGAAATAAATATAGTACGAAATTGAATGTTTTGCCAAATTTGGAAACGACAGCAGTTTTGCTTTATAGTTTAGGGCTACTTATCAATCAAATCAAACATTATTATACAAAGATTGTCACAAAAACATTTTACCCTTAAAGCGATCGGTCTTTAATTTATTCAATTGTTACATATTGCGAAATAAATCTGATCGAATTCTACATAGGCTCACTAAAAGATATGAAAATGTTAATAAATGTAATTTGGTCGCATTAAGCTACATGCAATTTTGAAATGCTTATTGAATAGATGTATTAATAAGATAATCATGCTATTTTGAAATCAGTATGTTTTAATATGCCAAAAACTATTCTAGATAGATTCTCTGCAGTAATGGGCGGTAACGCCCATTACTGCATATACTCTAACTAGACTCTACATAGAAGTAAACGAGCTACTAGATATAGCAAAACGAAATCACTACCAACAAACCATTAAAGAGAAGCGAAACAACCCTTAAGACCTGTTCAACACTTTCAACGCGCTAACCGGATCTGTGAAAACGTCAGTCTATCCGAAAGCCGAGTCGGACAAGGACGCAGCCAACAAATTCATCCATTATTTTAAAGACAAAATATATACAATAAGTGAAACCTTCAACAATTCAAACAACCCACCGGCTGATGTAACAAACCATGCCCTTTGCAAAAGTGTTCTCCTCAAGCTCCTGACAGAGCAAAAAGTAAAGAAATATATACTCAGATCGCCAAGCACCACATGCCATTTGGATCCGATCCCCACGGACCTTCTGATGTCCTGCCTTCAAGAGATACTACCTCTGATTGCTAAACTACTAAACTAATGCCTCGATTCCGAAATAATGCCACACATCTTTAAGGAGGCATTAGTAACACCGCTTCTGAAAAAGACAAACTTAGACGTCGAGTTTAAGAACTTCAGACCCATTTCAAACCTACCCTTCCTCTCGAAGGTTCTCGAGCACATCGTGATTGACAAGATGTCAAAACACTGCGAAAACTACGATCTCAAGAAAAGATCTCGAGAAAATGCAGAGTGCGTACCTTCGCGGCCATAGCACAGAAACAGCGCTACTCAAAGTATGCTATGACATACTTAGAGGGTATGAAAAACAACAAACAACAAGCCTGACTATGTCCGATCTCAGCGCGGCCTTTGATACCGTTGACCATGCGATATTCCTTCGATTACGACATCGAAGGTCGCCCGCTACAGTGGATGAGATCGTACCTTTCCGGAAGATCCAATCGAGTTATCTTAAACGGAGCGCAATCAGAGAAGATCACCCTAGATACAGGCTTCCCACAGGGATGAGGGGCCGGCCTCCTGGCATACTTCCGCTACACCCAGCTAGTCGACGCAATCATACATATGTTCCAGATTCTTTACCATTTCTTCGCCGACGATAGCCAGGTTTACAAGACGTTCTCACCCGCAACAGAACATGCCCAAAGAAGCGCCAAAACCGCATTTGAGCAGTGCATCACACTAATTTCTGAATGGATGTTCCGAAACCGACTCAAACTAAATATGGATAAAACAAAATTCATTACATTTGACACACGCCAACAACTGGATAAGCTTTGCTTCGATAGCATAAACGTCTCAAACGACACCATTCAGTCATCCCCAAGTGTTTGCAACCTTAGTGCACAGCTTGACAGCGAACTGAAAATGAAGGAGCATGTATCAAAAGTGATTAAATCTGCTTGTATGCACATAAGAAAAATCCGTTCAATAAAGAAATATATCTCGAAAGACGCCCTCGAAACCCTAGTCACATGCTTTATCCTATCACGCATTGACTATTGTAATAGTCTTCTTTTGGGATTTCCGACGAGACCTTAGACCGGCTTCAAAAAGCGCAAAACGCCGCCGCAAGGCTTGTATGCGGCATACAGAAACACTACCACATCACCCCACCCTTAAAGAACCCCATTGACTCCCCGTCCGCTTCCGTATCGATTACAAGATAGTACTTATAACATACAAGACGCTCCAAGTGGTATGAACCTGAATATCATCTAGAACTCTTAGTCCCCCTCCACCACCATATATCGCTGAGGTCATCGACTAAGAATCTACACAAAGTGCCAAAATTCAACCTCAAATCCGGTGGTCGACGTTCGTTCAGTTTTGCCCCTTCAGTTTTGTTCAGTTTTGCCCCTACGATCTGGAACGCTCTCCTCGACGAACTTTTATCAATGCACCTTGCTCCATTCAAAAGGATCTTAAAATCATGTCTATTCCGAAAAGCCTATCAGTGTTAAAACTCATGTTTATGCGTTGTGTGTAAATCTTTCCGAGCAAACTGGTTGGAAGGACGCTATACAAAAGATAATAAAATAATTGAAATATAATGTGAGATGGACAAACATTTGGTCACCATGATATGATTTTTATATTCAAATGATTAACTGAACTTGAATGTACACCTTAGTTACACGTTAATATTGATGATAAATGAAAAAGGCATACCCCATACCATGTTTATTAAGTGGAATTTATGGTCAACACGGCCCTTCACCAATGTGGGCCCTACTCGCTTGACCCATGCAGTTGGACGATTCGGTCTCTCTGCAAACCAACACGGCTCCTCATTTCTGTTAAATTTGGACCATAAATCGAGCGATGCGAGCCATAGCTATGGACAATATGACCCCTTAGGGAGACATATAGGTCTCATAGAGAAACTGGTTCGGCCCCTTGCAAACATTTTTCGGTGCCTGTTTAGATATATTCACTCGTTGCAATTGTGGTTTTTAATATGTTTCCGAGTAAATATTTTCTATAAGTTTAATGGAATGAATTTATTTTGTTTTGTTTATTTTGTTTGGTCAAGAATTTCAATGATAATCTGAGTTTAAAACAAGTTTTTCTAAGTATCAATGTTACCGTTATTTTGAATTTTTAAAGTAGTATGATGCGTTTTTATCCGTAGATATTGAAAAACGAAACGGTTGAAAAGCAACAAAATGTCGGTGCAACACACAACTATTAAAATTATGAATAATAAATTGAAATCATTTTTATATCCCAGTATAATAAGCATGCTGTAATTTACAAAAATCACTTTTGACATGTGTCGCAACCGGTATCAAAAATGTTCCCGGTCAATATGACCCAATGTAGGCAACATAGGTCAAAATGGCCCTGGTCGAAATGACTCCAGTAAAAATTGACTCGTGTTGCATTATGTTTAATTCTCATAGCTTTTTATCATGAACTTATCCCCCCCGGTAAAAGTATACCTCCTATTACCATATAACCAGGTCGATTTGTATAGTTCAGCTGCTTTTTTATCAACGAAACTTGTTGACCACAAAATAAACTGTTTGGGACAAATCAGGGCAAAATATCAGAGGCTGAATTTAACGACTGTGGTATTAAATCCTCCTCGACCATTTGACCGGTTTTTTGTGGGGCAAGATCGACTAATCAGGTCTCGATTTTGTATGGGCCGAGTTGTTGAAGGCCCAAATAACCTTCAGAGGATAATCATGTTATTTTGAGATCTGTTGCCACAAATGCAAGAACCGTAGGTTTTGGATAAAACAATTGAGGGTCATGATACAGGTATATCTTGCGCCAGATTACACCAGTTCATTCTAGCTCCATTCGGTTTTAAATCTACAAAATGCAAAGATTTGGTTCCTCATCCGTTTATTTACACATTAACACAACACCATTCTTTTTGGAAAAAATGAATTCATGGACAAAATATCAGCTGTTCAAAACAGGGAAATATCATGAAATCAGATAAATTGCCTCACATTTGTTAATGAGTGATCACTTAGTTATAATAATTAATGAACATGTTATGCTGTAAGATTGAGGGACGCATTAATTGACCCAGCAGCAAACAAAGCAGCAAGCAAAAACGTAGCCGAAGTATAAAAATAAGCGGTTTTTATGCAATTCAATAGCAGGTGTTAAAAAAGAAAGGTTGCCCATGCAAGAAATTAATAAATATTACGTAAAGAGGTGTTTTGATCAATATCTTTTCATATAGACTAGTAAATATACCGGTATGTATTATACATAATCGGGGATCGCAGTATTCAATTTATTGCTCTTATATCTATTTCGGCCTTTAAATGGCTTATCGTCCATTAATTTGATAAGGATCACTGCTTTGAGAAATGATGAATGAAGTTTGACCATTGTAAACTCGTAATATAGCTATCTTATAGTAATATTGCTATTGTTTTAATTATTTATGTAAGTTTGTTATAACATATTGGCTATCTTTCATGATTCACGCGACTATGCATCTATCATATTGCTGTGATTAATAAAAACAAATGTAACGGCAAGCTTAGCATTGATTCACATGCTTACTAAATTTGATGGTATATAACATTTCAATCAATGAAATCGTATGAAAAGAAAGTAATTCATTAAAATATGAATCGAACCACTTTGAAACCCTCGATGCACGATTATCTCATAGTCTAAGCCCCTGCGAAATATTTCTAATTTCATGTGTTTTCATTGCAATATATTTTATTAAGTATAAGAGATACTGGTATCACACTTTATAAAACATATAAGAATTTATGGGACATTTCTATCGCAGGCAACATTGTTTAACATTGATTTAATGAAACGCATAATACATTGCATCAAATAGGAAAATGTAACCTGTCGCCTTTGTAAATACTGAACATAATTGTAATCGAATTGCTAAACGTATGGTTTTAATAGAAATAGTAGCAATTACAATAATTTTAATTATAAATGTATTATAGGTAAATTATCAATTAACTAACCTAAACAAATTTACTAATTTTAACTATTTTGCTTTGCGTCTTTATGTTGGTTCACCTAAAGCATTGTACGAATACTAAAATATATGTTGATATAAAATATACATAATACCTTTGAACATTGTTATTTTGGCTAAACGAGCTTAAATCGTTTTATCATATGTTAGGCAATCATTAAATGTCTTAAATTATATTCAATTATATAGTTTGGTGCGAAGTATTCTACAAATTGTATAAATAACGTGAACGTGATATTAATTTGGCGGTAGTTTTATTATGATAGTGTTCAACATGTCATACTTATAAGTAATTTTAAAAATAATTATATAATCTCAGAATTGGTCTGATTTCATTTAATGACAAGTCCTATATTTAGTGTTAGCAGACAACATTGAGCTTTTGTAACTGATGTGTATTTTTGCGATAGGAGATGATTTCAAAAATGGTGAAAGTGACAGCCAAAGGTAGGTGCCAAAGTATCTACAGTATGTTGATTTATAATGAATAAAGAAATAACATATATAGTTTCTTATCTCCACGAAGTCATAGAATCAAATCACAGTGTTGATTATCAACTCATCTCAATAAGAGAGGCATAAACAAACTGTCCATCTGACTGTTAAGTCCTTAGCATAAAAAATCAGTTCCTGCCGGTATGATCGTAATGAATGCCCGTATATTGCATTGGATGCAGCACTAACATCAATTACGCTATGGAATGACGACTTAAAAGCCTTATCATTTATTTTTTGAGCAGTGACACAGTCAAAAACAATTAGCTCTCAAGAAAAAAATCATTTCTTAGGTGATTTTGAAACCTATACAGTTGAACCCTGAAAAATTCCTATTTTTTTATTCAATGAAAATGCATTATAATATCATGTTATGAACAAAATATTATTTATTCAAGCGATTTGTAGCTTTAATATTTTGTCATTATGATTTATCTTCCTGACATGCAAACTTACATCAATCCGGGTTTAAGCAATTGAAAAGCAAAGTGTACTATGAGGTAAGGGTTTATGTTAACAAAGTCATTTGCCAGTTTGGTGAATGTTGAGTTGCATAATATCGCTTATGACATCATTGTATTCACCAGAAAATTACTGGTTCTCATTTTATAATCAGCATTTTGTTCTCATTTCATTTGTTTTATTCAATATTTATCGAATATCGCTACTTGATCATTGGTGAACGGCGTTCCGAAACGCTCTATAATGGCATACGTAATTGTTAAAAAACACCTAAAGTTTGGCAATTTTATCATTTTTTAATCACACTAGGTCCTCTAATATATAACAGTTATTAGGAGCCGTTATTATTTTAAACGTGATTGTAAGTCAAATGATGATATATAAGTGATATTCCTGTATCTTTCATTATGTTAATCGTAATACTTTTTACATTTCGGTTCATCATTGTGCATAATATGCGCGTTTCTATGTCAGTCGTTTACAAATTGAAATAAGGTTTCTAGGTAAACAGTTAACTCATAATGTTACTCTTAATGTTCGATCTGAGAACACTGAGTATATAAAGAACTGATTTTTAATTGTTTTGATTTGATTCAAAACATAATTTATGGGATGCTACCGTTACAATTATGAAGAACAATAATGAACATCACTGTTGGAAAGATATTGCATTCCCTTATGTTGGGTTCACGGATCATCATTCTGTATAGTGCGTCACAGGGAGAATATAAAAAAAATCCACCATGGAAAACGTTGCCAGTCTGCTCATGAATTTGAAAAATAACGCTGATAAGTACTAAGCACAGGCACTATAATATTTTCATATTTTCTTATAGGTACCATATAAAATGACAATCGTAAAAAGAACTGATTATAGAATAGTTTTGATTTAATATATGCTTAATGATTTTAATAATTTTACAATAATATTCTAATTTATTACAATATGACACATATAAGTGTATCGGTTGTCACCTGAAAAGTATTGGTTATCACTCCACAGTCATTTGCCTATTCTCCTTAATAATCACATATTGTCATTTTAAATCAGGAAACCAATTGTGGTACGAGAATCCAAGAAGTTGAAAAACATATATCATATATATGTCTAGCGGTTGTCACCAGAACATTACTGGTTCTCATCCCACAGTTATTTGCTTATACTCTTTAGGAAAACAAGTAATATCATTTTTATTTGGAAAACCAATTGTGATACAAGACTTTAGCACTAATATATATTTTTCTTAACTCAATGTAGTTACTTGTATAAGTGCTTAACATAAATTGTTTTATGGATAACCGGTGTTTTTGTGGTTTAATATATCATTAGGTTGACTATTTTCTATTAAAAGTTCTGCGCAAACATTCTATTTGAGTTCGTCATAATAACGTTATCCAAAGAAGGTTATTTTGTAAAATATTCTACATATATATGTCTAGCGGTTGTCACTAAAAAATTACTGGTTCTAATCCCACAGTCAGCTGCCTATACTCTTTACAAAACCAGGTTATACCATTTTAATTCGGAAAACCAATTGTAATACAGGATTCCAGCAAGATTATATATTTTTCTTTACTCAATGTGTTGTACACGTGTCTTAACACATTTTTTCTTAAATGAAACACCGGTGCTTTTGTGAGTTTATATAATTCTTAGTCGGCTATTCAACTAAATAATTCTGCGTGTCTTTTGATATCATTCGAATGAGATTTAATTGATGGAATAAGTCATCAAAGTAAATACACATAACCTAAGTCACAACGGTCCAATGCTTATTTAAATTGATTGGTAAGATGTGTACTCTATTTAGCTCATCGGAACATTTTTGAATGATATAATACTTTAAAATGAAAATGAATAAACAGTGTATAATTCTCAAATCGAGTAATTGTTGCGTTCGCATCCCATAATTTAATTGAGAAACGCCAAATAATAGTCTACCACTCAGACATTGAAGAAACCCTGGGGAATATATATTGTCTACATATGTCTCGATCTTTCCGAGCAGTGAATCAATTCTGTTTTTGAGTCATGGTTTGGGTTATTTTACTAAATATGAGTGCGCGTGTTGAATATTGTTTTATTTCCACATTAAAAATGTTGTTATTGTATATTCTTATTGTAAAGAAAATCAGATGTTAAACATAGAAAAACAGTGGTATTGGGACAGATTGTGTGACAGAAATAGACTTATATGTTTTACCATTAGTATAATGGAACGTAATAAGAACACATATGCCGTGATTAATGTCTTAATCACGTTTGATTGATGTCAGCAAATGTTGAGAGTTAAGGGTTACCATAAATATAAACAACTCACAATGTTGTAAGACGAACAACGAGTTATGCTATAATCTACATTTTTCAAACAATTGACAAGATAAAGCATGCCTGTCTATATTGTGCAGAAATCGAGAAAAGTCAGTGAATCCTGAATATACCCGATCATCATAATCGAGGTTTATAGGAAATGGAAAATATGAAGAAAACAATTTCAGGAGAAAAAAGACTTAAACTATGAGCCTCTGGCAATTTTAGAGGGATGATTTTTAATTCCATATCCCTATACTGAATCGGCTCAGCATTGATATAAATCAAATTATCTTATTGTTTTGACAAATGTGAACTGTTTTAGAATATTGAGGTTTTATCAACGGTTTAAGAATAACTTGAAATATATATATCACGATATACAGTTTTGTTTTAATGATACATATTGCTCGGTTATTTTCCCACTAGCGATTCCCTCCGTTGAAGTCTATCAGTAATGAAAACGTTTATTTAGTGTTACAATCTCATGATATCCCGGGGTATCCCGGGGAGGATGTCCAAAAAATGTCCGAAAGGAGCGATGGGACAAGGAAAAAAAATGTTGATAGCATTTAGATAAACAATATATGTGTCCGACCATTTTTCACAAATAATTTACATCTGCATTCTATGTATGGAGAGGTTTTTCCAATATGCTGTGATTTAACATACATCCTAAGCCATGAGATAATTTAACATATTATGAAAAAATGAAGTCTGAATTCCCATAGAGCCTCGCCAACCTAAACCTGATACTACATTAATGAAATAAATATGGAACTAAAATGTTTTGATCACACTGCAACACAAAACAATATAATATATTTTGTATGTTTTTTGTCGTTTTCATTATTGTCAGCGAGAAAATTGAAACGCTGCCACAACTCAATTATAGCTATAAATATATTTGTTCGAAATACAAATACAATTGTCTGGCAGTTATACGTAGTTTGAGGGCCGAGTAGTTCGCTTTCTATTTCTACATACATTTATTCCGAGAAAGTTTAAACAAAAGACAAATTCAGTCATATGAAGACTATGTTTTGTCTATTGCCAAGTATCAAACATAAGAAATGAGAAACAAAAACACGTATAAACTCACACAATCAGTAACATTGTACTTTTAAGTGTGATAGAGCAATTAGCAGCTACAAATTCAATTCATTTGATGACAAGTATTATCGACTGTTGAACTTGTACATATGATAAAACAGTGCTGTTTTTGCCGAATTAAATAGTGGGGGTCATCGCTCAAAACTAATATACATTCATGATTTAATAAAACATAGTATTTTAAGCGAAATAAAATCATAAAACAATATGTATAGAGTATTTTTTATGTAAAGTTAGTTGATGCAAATGCATAAACAATAATCTTAGAAATCAAATGGATAAGTTTTGCATTCAATATTCGATCACTAATACATATTTATAGAACACATTTTAAATATATTCAGAAACAAAATACCTGCTCGGCAAAGTAACTAGATTTTGCATAACTTGGACTTGAAGTTATGTTGTTATATTCAGAAACAAAATGCCTGCTCGACAAATAAACTAGATTTTGCATAACTTGGACTTGAAGTTATGCTGTCAAATGTTTCCAAAATGATAATGATATTTGATTATAAGCATTTCTAACTTCAAATTTTCACATCAGTAACTCTTTAATGTGATAATCATATCTTGCCTAAAATGCGTTAAGTTAAGGATCACAATTCGATGAATGGCTTTTGACGAGCGAACACCGACTCGTTTAAAAGAACCATGGATGCAATTCTTTATCCTTTATTTCAATCTGAATTTAACCGGTTATGGATTGCTACAGCGCTTTATATTGAGTAGAGTAAGATATATATATATGAAACATCATATCTTTAAGTTTCTTGCCTGATTAGAAATTATCTACTGGCACTAAAAATAGCCCACTTAATCAAAACTGATATATATGGAATATATTTCACCAACCTTTATTTAACCAAACATGTTTCTTTTCATATTTGAAGCAAGTGTGTTCATCCGTTTTCATTCACTACATAAATTGCATAACAAGTTTTTGAATATATCAATCAATTACTAATAGTGGGAATTGTATATAATATTATCTTTGTAAATCCTTCTATGCTTTGTCCATATCAAATAAGTGAACTGTAAATAAACCAATCACGCAATGTAGTGCCAAAATTGCTTTATAATATGTACGAATGATATTGTAAAACAGAAGTTATATGCCGATTAACATCTCATTTTGGCCAATAAAGTATGCTTACCGGCTAAAAATTGCAATATTATTTGTGCAATAGTATGCATGCATGTTCTTGTCACGTGCCCGAATCTAGACAAGGCCTGTTAAGACACCTTTGCGTATTCAGGTGTGTTATCTGAGCTCATAACTAAAAGCTAAAATCAACAGATTATATGTCTTTGAATATGCTATTGAACTTGACATTTTATTTGAAGTGGGTTTTTAACCTAGAGGCACTTGCATGAGTCTCATATGTCATTCAGACCACACCATGTAAGTAATTGCATAAATACCATTTAATTTCGTTTTCGATGTTCTATCATGGTATTGTACTATGTGTCAGAAATGTTTGCCAAGTAATGCACAATAATTGTTTTTCGAAATATTCTCGTCAATTAAGGGTTTGCAAATTTGTCTCACCCCTGAAATATATGTATGATTTGTAATAAAAAAACAATGGAAATGTAAGACTGTATATATATATATATTAATATGATTTGATATTACATACTCTATACTTACATACTTGGCATTATGTATGTAATTAATGTAACTACTAGATATAATATATTACTAGATGTAACCATATATATAATATCTATTCGGTCAGTAAAATATATTGTCGAGTTACAATATTGATATACATATTTTTCATAGATGAATTCAACTTTATTACTTTACTCTAACTGTAATGCAACTGATATGTTGCCATTATTTTTACGGAATATGCTAGTTGAAAGCTTTTCTGCAAACTATATTTGATTAATCGGTGCAACTCTGTCATTGTGATGACATTTCAAAATACTGCAATAAACCATTCCAATGCATTTATTTGTCTTTATTCCATATCTTGTACAATGTTTGGCACACTTTTTTAAAATATACATTTGGAAAATATCATAGATATTATAACAAAATGTCACTAAATAAGCTACATAGCATGTACAGAGTATAATATGATCGGGTACAATATAAATATATTCATGCATGAAATGTTTTCGCTTATTTTGCACACATACGCCACTGAGCACTTACAATATAAATTATGCTTAATATCTTAAATTTACATGATTGCAAACTATACACTATTTGCTACTATTTAACTGCTACTATCGTTAAAAGAAATAGATCATTTGAAAAATACATTTTGTCTTATAATATATACGATGCGATAAAATCTAGAATATTTGCTAGTTCAAGTAAATCAAAATTGACCCCTTCCTTTTCACATCGTCTTGTTAAAGGCGTTGTTGCATTTGTAAAAGAGGCAAAATATCTCATACCTATTTTTCGAGCAATATTAATAAATGACATTCGTACATTAGCATTTGTAATGCAATGCAATTCTATTAAGGATGTGCCTGGTTGAGAAAATACAATATTGGACAGTCCCGCCCCATGTGACCCGATTATCAATTTGGCTCTATAAAACATAATCATTGTATCCATCAGGCTTGGTAGGTTTTGATCATCATATATTTCGACTGTCATATTTTTATTTTTTGTTTTATTTTTCACAAGACTAATAACTGTATCAAGATGATTGATGCTTCGAGTGGATCGTTTTATTATAAGAATCGTAGGCGACAATACCGAATTTGATTTTCTTACTTTTTGATAAATATACTTTTGATAAATGACATGTACTTGTTGAATAGAGGTTAAATGAGAATTGTGACAAAACATGCCATGTGGTATATAAATAGTTTTTGCATATATTGTTCCTGAAACAATGTTATTGGTAAGACCAAATACTGGTAATAATGATTTCACTTTGGCCTCAAAGTTTTTTCTTACATGTAAGTTTATATCTGGTCTTTGCTGCAAATATTTGGTAAATACCGCTAATCTTGATATTTCTTCGATAAAAAAATGATAATAATTTGGTTTTGATACAGCTTGCCTTGAAGTTATCATAAAGGCGGTGTCATAATATGACATATTACGGCTATCAATACAATATCGTTTTGACAACTTCCTTATGCTAGATCCACAATCATACGAATATAGATTCTGTTTGTAGTTTGTGAATACATGCGCATCATAGGTTATCATACCGCCTAGAGAGTAAACATCTAGAAATGTAATAATATCTGATGGTGCCTTCCTGTAATATGCTCTGTTTAAAGTTGTTTTAGTAGAGGATATGCCTGGAATGTCTTTACAGTTACGAGCCCAGGATGTTTGAGTATAATCTGGTAAGGCATAGGTAGGTGACAACGGGCTTGGTTCTATTACTGATGTGAGGTTATACTCGCATTGGAATGTGCACATATTGATTTGCATACTGCCGGATGCCATACCCCAGCCCCCAAGAGACTGTAAACGTGGAGTGGCATAACACTTATAATAGGGGTACTGTTGAATAATAGAGTTGAAATAAGAGGTGTTCTGTGGCCAAAGATCTGAGTATTGTGATTCCCGCCAGCTTAATATATATGATTTTAACCCATATCCCCCTCCAGAAATGATATCATATCGATTAATAAACTTGCGTTCTGATATTTTTAGCTCTTCATTATAGCCACGAATAGGTTTGAAATTGTTTATTCGTCTCCTGTGTTCTTTTGTCATGCTACTGGTGTTTAAACTCATCCAATAGCATGGCGATACAAGCATTTTTGGCATGTCATTTTTATGCACTAGTTCACGAGTTAGAATATCATTAAATTGCCTTATTTTATCTGCAACAGTGTATTTTGTAGAGTAAAATATAAACGTATCATGTTTTCCGATCCTTTGGAGGAACGAGGGATACACTTTATGTTTTATTTCAAAATTTGAATTGATCAAATGATTGTCCAGCCCATAAAAAATCATTCCGAACATAATAACAGATAACACCAATAAAAGCAATATGCCATTGTTCTTGGTAGTAGACATGTTCATAGTCGAAAGATTAGGTCATTCAATCATTGGGTTTATGTACACACGACTGCACTAATCCACCTCTTAAACCTGTAAAAATATTCAAACATTATAGACAAACATGCAAAATTTATATATTTGTTACACTGCGCATCTATCACGAGTTAATATAATAGCTTGTTCAATATATGTGACCATAAAAATTAAATAAATGATAAATCTATGAAAACGTAAGCTTACAAATGAAAACAGTATAAATGTGTTTGAATGTTATTATGATGATGGTGATGATAATGACGTTGATTGGTACATTTAGCTTATTTTTCTTTAAAAAAAACAATAAAGGCATTGCAACGTTAAACAAAATACAAAAGATTTGCGACTATACACAAATAGCACTTCAGAATTTGTTAAATCAAATCTATATATTTATGTTTTAACGCTTATACATAGTATTCTATGTTTTAACGCTTAGACATAATATTCTAAGGTGTCATGTAAAACACCCAACACCAGATCCATGTCGCGAATGTTTTGAATTTTTTAAATTTAGGTTATCTGGAAGTATCGTTATTATATGTTTTAAATAGCCCGCATTTTATTCCCTGCATCTATGCATTTGTCTATTCGATTGGTTATACTTAGTATTAATGTCTTTTCGATATATCCATGTTTTGCTCTATGCTACATTGCAAAATGCCGTATTTTGTTGATATTCATATTATATTTATAAACATTTTTTTCTATGCTTCAAGCCAACCATAGAGCTGTATTTTTAGTATCAATATAACTTAATTATTACTATAAATTTGAAATTGGTTTGCCAAATGTTATAGATGAATTGAAACAGTGAAAATTATAGCCATTTAAAAATTCTATACATATTGTGTTGCAGTATGTTTTATATTGACGTATTCTAATGTTATACCGTGCATGGCGATCAACAAAAGGGTGTTGCACTATCCTATTAAGCATATTTAAATTTTTATGTTATCAAAAAATAATTATGACAGCTCTTGTTTTATTGAAATCAAGTAATTTTCCTTTATAGATACAACTTTATTTTACAGTATAGTCAAACTCAACATGCATTTTTTAATGTTTTCACTCACCACAAATTAACGATAACATTATCAATTGCATATCTGAAGTGTCCATATTCATATACAAGATGCATTAGAAAAATACATAATCCTTTTTATTTGAACCACATTTATAGCTGTTGTTATTTCTAACATTAAATTAATTTATTATTGGCATTATTTGAAGAGAATACATAGTGCAAATATATAGAAATATATAAAATTGTGAAATTATTAAAGATTTAAATGTGTGCAAGTGTGTGGTAAATGTATGCTTCAATTGTTTATCTAAACACCACACCTATTTTGACAATCAATTATGAAAAAATGGGGACTGTACCTTGATTTATTATACACAACTGATAAAAAAATTAAACCACATCTAACATAAGTATTCTTGAGAACGAGCCATTTTAATGACAGAGCATTATAGTAGCTTATTCAGCTATTTCAAAGACTTATTTATATGTTTTCGATATGTTCCCCAATGACACTACATATGCTATTATGACTTCTGAAATATAACCGCCATTGAGCCTAGAATAGATTTAAAATTTGAAAGTTAATAAAAAGCGCTGCAGGAAGATCAAAAATAATAAAATATGACTTTACTCACAGGATCAATTGGTAAATGAACGTTAATCTTGATTCACAAGTATCCAAGCTCACTGATTTTGGTAAAAATAATTTTAAAGCAAAATCGGTATTGTAGTACAAAATGTCAAGTTTAAGCAGGTTGAATGATAAATGTTGAAGTTAAATATAATAGCTAATTTGCATTTATAATGATATATGCAGTTGCATTATTTTTTCTTTCGTCATGTTTTTGTTATATGCAGTTGTATTATCTTCTTTTGTCATATAAGTTTTTGATAAGAAATACAACGCATATTGTCATATATATTTATTCATTATATCAAAGACACATTTATAATCTTTACGTTATTAATTGTATATGAAACATGTTTCTTTCGAATCATACGAATAAACATTTTTTATTCTTGTCACATGATCAATTAGAGTTGACTTGATTGCCTTTACCATAAGGTCACATGACCAACAATATTAACCTATCACAGAGAGCCAGCCGAATATATTTATGCAATGGATATTAAAAAATGTTATTTTCCTTAACGATTCATTATAGAAATTAATGCAATAATATTTATCATGAACAAACATAAAACCGGTATATTTATTAATGTTATTATGACAAGATTCACTGAGGTTGCTCTACAATAAACGGATCATCGATTAGCATAAGCCCCGGTAACGCACTATCAATTTATATCAAGGCATATAAACGAATCAAGTACTATAACGCACATGGCAAATGATTTTCAATATTGTATTGTATTTAGATACTATGCGTTAACCCTTTAATTCGTTCTAAATTTTTTCTTGGGATGATTACAAAATAAATAAGATGTATACCACAGATACCCTTGACTTGCAAGATGCATAAATGTAGTTTAACACTATCTTTGATATGATAAGACATTCTCTGTCAATGCACTGGATTCTATTCTAAATGTATATTTGATAGCCAAATATTTGTGACTTAACATAAGCACCCCGTTTTCCTCGATATTTGAAATAATCAACATACATCTATTCAAATACACATTTAGGAATCGGTGAAACATATGAAAAAAAAACTGTTTGCATTCTGATTTAAGACTGGATGCGTGCAAATTTGGGTTAATTAATATAATATATCTTACTGCAGACAATTGCAAAATAATTTTATACCGATAAAAAGTTAATCATACATTGTTGCACGACACTTTCCTTCATGAAATAGACTAGCATTGATTAAATTATAGATAGAGGTACTATAACGCTTAGCTTAAAGGAATAAAAAGGAAAAGTATACTTGAATGCATATTACCAGCATGTCAACCTAAAGTAAAGATACGCTAGTATGAATATGTTAAAATTATTTCAACTTTAATAAAGAAACAATTATAATGTTCAAATATCATTTTCATTCATTATAATTGAAAAATGAAATAGGAGATGATATTTAATTATATCGCGTTATATAGATTTATTCAGCTTAAAATATTTACCGGTATTGTGTTTTAATGATGTTTTTACCAACTCGTTGTGGTAATAAGATTTTTGCCACCTCTTCTATTTTTAATCGTAGCTTTCAAAGCAACACACAAACGAGCATGTCATTGCACCTGCATGACTGAACTAATCTTATTATAGCAAGCTTATTTAAAGCTTGTTCCCTGAACAAAAATACTGCTAATAGTTCATAGTTCATGTGCGATTTTTTCAATGGTATGGGTTGTCGAAATATATGCTTAATACTTAAAATTTATGAATTCTGATTTTGATGTCACAGGTGCATAATTCAAACAACATGATATAAACGGTATCATATTCATTATGCTCACAGATCTGTCTAATATTCATCTGTAACTATTTATTCATATTAATTGTGATTAACAATGTACCTGATTATAATGAATAATACATATAAATACATATCAATATAATTATAATAATAAGCATCAAGTTCTTTTATCAGCATAGAATAAGTTGAAACATTGCCATATTGTTTAAGATTTGTACACAATGAGTTATACGCAATATAATTGAATTTTTATTAAACACAGGCTCATCTGGTACTTGGTCACTTGAGGTCAATGCTTTAGACGATGATTTGCATGTTATAGTATAGATAGTTATATCATATATTCATGTTCATATTTATATTACCATAAACTTAGATGAACATCAGTATTAACCTAATTTTAATTGTTACTTCAGAGTTCTGGAAATGATGTATAAGAATTTAACTCTATCGCGGTGTAAAAGCTTGATTTGTCCTAACCCCCATTCTAGGTCTATACTTTGTTCAAATGAATCATATAAAACCTTAGGGCAGGATAATCTGAGTTAGATCTATTGAAATTAGATGTATTTCAAATTGATTTGTACGATGCCATTAGCGCTCTTAAAACCCAACCTATGCAAATAAAGGGATTAAATAAATATACTAAAAGAGGGTGTACCTTACTCTTTTTATTTGGGAACGTTAGGGCAACAGAATATACTATTCAATGGTTCTTGTGCTTTATTTGCTTTTGTAACAACGAGCACTGGTTATGGTCTTAATAAAAATATGTTCAGAAAGATGAAACGTTAAGTCTCTGCTTAAGTGAAAAAATACATTATATTTTAAATCCAAGGACTGTAATTGCATGTTTTTCATCAACCTGAGACGCAATTTATATTTAACATCTTCCTTGAAAAGTGTATGATCTAGAGATGGCTTTTGTTTCTTTTTCGTTTAGCATATAATTAATGTTTTATTGATGACGTTACATTCTAAATAAAAATTACATATCAAACTGCTATTCTGTAGCATCCCTGAAACACGAGCCTTAAGCTAGTCATAGAACCGGACGTACATGTATTCGCACGTATGTGCCCCGCAGCATTTATTTAAAAAAGCCACCTAGTCTCGCTGGCTCCGACTTTAAGAGCGTTGAACAAGTATGGTTTGTGTCATCTGCAAATCATAACGTGCATTAACATTTTTGAATGATTAATAACTTATTTTACGAATTCACAAGTCTGAAATGCACACCATGTCAATATTTTCTACGATATATTGATAATCTGATGAATATCACAACGCATGTGCCAACTTAACCCCTTTTTACCCACATATAGATATGCTGAAATTCGAGCTGATTCAAGGTTGTCCCCTATCGAGGCACTGTATATGCGTTGTAATAATGCGTTATATATTATTTGATAAAAATCAGCCTATGTTCTTTAATACATTAAGTTAAGACAAATATAGCATGAGGTCAAAACAAGACTAAAGTAAAAACGTGTCAAAATACATCATAGCAGTTTAACGGGTTCTTAATACAGTTATGCAATTATTATTTTAAATATATCTCAATCTATCATATAAAAACATATTTTATTTAATGCATTCATTCATATAGTAATCATCAAGCGGTTATAGCATTCAAAAATTAGCGTATGATACTTCAATAATAATATAAAAATGAATACTTTAAGGGTGGAGGCCACAGCATGGAAGATATAATGATAGTGGTTGAAGACTGACAATGCTAGCGGTATATTTGTGTTTGAATTTCAAATGTTTATTACATTAGATTATCTAAATCAGCCTGTGATGATAAATTTATGTAAATATGCAATAACAAAAATAAATTGCCGTCCATTTATTCAGGATTTCTCTATCGAAACGAACCAAATAAATAAGAACTACCCAATTGACCCCTATCTACCCTTATATGGATAATATATTAATTAATTACATTTTTTATAAGATCATATACTATATTTTAATGAGTAACACATTTACACTTTTATCGTCATTAAACTGTTTCAGTTTCAGATAAGCATGTCCAGTCTAAGCCTTCGAATGCAATAGGTGAGTTGTTTTCTAAAACATTTGATAACACTTGTTTTTGAATTTCAATATATTAAACCTTGCTATGTTTCTGAAGAGTCACATCATGAAGTCATAGAAATGATAGGATTGTTAGTTTGTGTTACAAGTGTAGCATATAGATAAACATATTTTATAAGCTCCAGTCAAAATTAAAACAAAACTGTAGTTATATATCAGAAAAAAAACTAGTTTATACTCAATAATTTAAACTCAATGTTTAAATGTTATTCTAAAAGCATATGCTTAGCATTTAATTTAAATCATATAGGACACGCATAAAATATAAAACACATATTTCATATTTTATAATAAATGCCAATGTCTTAAGAATAACACGTGAGCAATGTTGCCCTTTCGGCTTTGATTTTTTTATTATATATAGCATAGGTGAGTTCTATCAATTCGTTTAAATAGTGTAACTTTATTTAAGTTAATTTGAATGTGTACTTTAACTAGTAAGTTAGGTCTTTGATATTATGTGCTGGGTCATTGATATCAATGTGACATCAAACGTAATTCAACGTTTGAATTATCTTAAATATTAGTGTAACAATATACATGCATTTTCAAATAATCTATCACCTATTATAAATCATAATCAAAGCATGATCACAAATATTGAATGACACATTTTAATCAAAAGTAGAACACACTCAACATGTTTAAATTCAAAATGTAAAACGCTGTAAATATAAAAACAAAAATGTTACGCTGGTTAATGTTCCAACAATACTTAGTATCAATGATTAAATCATAATCAAATATTGCAATTGATCACTGGTTTACTTCTATGTCTGTTCCAATTAATTTGTCATTAAATTATAAGGGAACAAGACTTTTAAGACTAATAGGTGCCTCTGTCTCATATACGTAAAATGAAATCAACTTTGTGTTATATTGTCACGAAAACAAACACCAGAATGGTTTGTAATAATGGTATGGTGTATCTATAGCTTTGTGTTTTTGCTTGACATGTTAAACTCATTTCATATAAACTCATTTCAGTTAAATTGATAAAGACATAAGTACATACATATACATGCCCAAAACACGTCAACGACTTGAATTAATGATTAAGTATCAATAGACTGCTCCTGTCATTACACATATAAAACTCTGTGGTAGTAGTCTATTATTAAACCATTCTACGTCAGACATTGCTTCAAGGGGTTGATAAAGTTTGATTAAACACTACACACATATGTTGTGTGTCTTTAAATATACCTCATGCAAAGACAGAACTGTATATGAAAAAAGTGTGTTTATTCTACTAACAGTTGCTAAGTAAGGTTAAGCAATACAATAGCTCAGTGTGTAAATAATCTCCAATTATTATTTGCATTCCCCCTTCCTATGAATTATGCTTATTTGAAAAGGCTACCGTTAATTTGTATAGGGCTGAGGTCTATGCATGTTTAAGCAATCTAAAGTGAGGTATGTATTTTATAACATACCATGTCCTTGGCACTTATGTTCTTAGTTTGTCACTGTATACAAGGTTGCGATTGCATTATTGTGTTAACTTAATGGTATAAACGGGGCCTATTACTGTAAAAATAACCTGTTTATGCTTAATAATTTTATGAAATATATTAAAAAATAGAAGACGAGTTTAGATGCCCGCCCACTGAGGCGAATGCGAGACCTTTAGCGAGTGCGAGAGCGAGAGAACGAAGATGACACATTCAAACCAAGAAAAAGCAAAAACAAGTAAAAGACCATTGCGAGAGAAAGTACGCCACTTAGACTTTGTTTATGTTAGATAAATTTTAAAACCCTCAGATATACTTTTATATGGTTAGATATAAATTTATATTATACACGTGTGTACACTGGAGATACATAGTACAGCCTCATTATAGATATCAGTATCAATAAATATAATATTTATGAAAATGATTACTTACCCCATGATTACTCCCGGATAACTTGGGATTAAGGCCACATGACTTCAGATAACATTCGAATCGAAATAGTTTATAAAAGCTTGATAAACATGTTTAAATTTGAGTTATACATAAACCAGTAAAAGCAAAACAAAAGCAAGATCATTGGCGAGATATTTTGTTTTTGAGTAGCTTTTATTTGTTTTTGAAGTTTTCATTTGCATTTTTCAACTTATATATTCACGTGTTACAGAGCACGCCACTTAGATTTTGTATATCTAAGATGTATTTAAAACAAAACAGATACAAATTTATATGGTTAGATATTAATTTGTATTATACACGTATGTACACTGCACATATACAGTACAGTATCATTATCGATATCAGTATCAATGTGTATAATATATATGAAAATAGCTTACTGACCCCATGATTACTCCCGGACTACTTGGGATTAGATAAGGCCACATGCCTTCAGATAACATTCGAATCGAAATAGTTTATAAAAGCTTAATAACCATGTTTCGATTTGAATTATATATAGACCTTTAAAATGTTAAAGCCAGAAGATACCAATAGAAAACTGTTCAGGCTAGAAATAATTATCTCACTCGTATATGATCGTTCATATCACGTCGCAAAACGGGCATGACTTCGAAAGGATATTGCACGGCTGATGATTCTCATTTAAAATGTACCCTTTTAGTTTTGTTACGGTCGCCAATGCCCTTCATTTTTGCAACTCCATTTTTATTGACATACGGATTAACCATGCATGTTTAATGCTCTTTATTCATACAAATTGTCAAAAAATATTGGTTTTAAGTAATCTTTACACTACCTTTACACTGCCATAGTTGCCCCATGTTAATATTTCTCAAGTTGTCACATGTTATAGTTTAAAAAAAGCATATTCTAATGATGTAAGTCTTATATCTCCTCCATTGCAATTAATGACCGACCCGATCACGCAAACATGACGCACACTGTACAAATTATACCATCATTTACTGAAATTTATAAAGAATATATAACAATAATTCGAAAGCTTGTTCCCATGCAATGGTAAATGATCCATTAACAACAAGTTAAGTTATACCTTCTTATTAGAATCATACATTGTGTTTTATTTAAAAGATCAATTAAAAGAGAAAGATAATAAATGATCCAGCGCGAAGGAGGATTAGGCTTTGATTCATACACATTTGTAACCACAAAGGTAGATATGCATCGTGTGTATAACCTGCTTAATTCGCTTTTAGTCCAGCTTTCGTGAAACGAAAACGGGTTTGTGCAATCGGTTGGTGTCCGTCCGCCGTTAGTTATTTAGTTAGCTTTCTCCTCTTTCAAAATTTTACACAAGCTTTTATAGGGTCCTCTCACTATGGATTGTGCTTTTGATGACGATCAAACTATTGTGATCGCCATGGTGGACTGTGCCGATTCCGCCTAATTTGGTCTTATATATTGTGAAAAAGCTCTTAGCTACAAAACCTATCTCCTCTCACAGTTTTAATCGTAGAGCTTTCACACTTTTACACAGGCTTCTATATGGTCACCTCATTATAGATTTTGGTCCTGATGACGATCGAACTATTGTGGTTGCCATGGTGGACTTCGCGAATTCCGCCCAATTTGGTCTTATATATATTAAACAAACTCTTAGGTACTAAACCTATCTCCTCTCACAGTTTTGATTGTAGAGCTTTCAAACTTTAACACAAGCTTTTATATGGTCACCTCATTATGGATTGTGCTCCTAATGACGATCGACTCATTGTGGTTGCCATGGTGGACTTCGCCATTTCCGCCCTATTGGGTCTTATGTATAGTAAAACAGGCTAAACAGTACTCTGATCGAATAAATTTAAGGCCAAGAAAACATAATTATTTGATATACGGATAATCTCAAAAATGCAATATGAGCTCAATTAAATTAGTCTGTGCCTTTTTCATTTTATTAGTAGCTATTAGCAGTGCTTATCTCTGTTCTATGAACCAAAGAATCTACAATATTGAGCCAGTGATAAATTCATCAAGGAGCAGAAAATACAGAACCCGACCTCAACAAAAACCGGAAAATTTGGTGTATGTGCCCTTAAGTAGTGACAACCATCCTATTCCCGTGCATATAACCTGTCATGGTAAAAACACCATAGATCAACATGTGCCTAATCAAGTGTTTCAAATAAGATCCAAATACAAAAACAACAATAACCTAGTGTCCGTTACTAGTGAAAAGTCCGATAAAATTCCGAAACAATCTGGTTTGTGTTTGATCAATGCGCGATCGCATCGTGCAAACGGAACCTTAATTCATGATTTTGTCGTAGAAAAGTGCCCCGCAATAGTAGCCATAACCGAAACATGGCTATCAAATGATGACGAGTATCATATACATGACATAACTCCCCCTGCTTATACACACCTTCACATTGACCGATCTGAACGTCGCGGTGGTGGAGTGGCTTTAATCTCTCGTGATGAAGTCAAACCAAAACTGGATCCAATTATCAGTTTTTTGACATTTGAACTACTCTGTGCTACAATACAAACTGAAACTAGCCCTGTTCGTATATACGTTGTTTATCGGCCTCCATCGTCATCATTTCCTCGATTTCTTGAGGAAATGACCGAATTTCTTGAACACTGTTTATCAAAACAATCCCCATTTGTTATCTTAGGAGATTTTAACATCCACGTTGATGACCAAACCAAGTTACATAGTAAACAATTCATTCAGCTTTTGGACGCGCTAAACCTACGCCAACATGTCACAGACCCCACTCATACAGCAGGTCATGTTCTCGATCTGATCATCACCCCTGAAAAATCCCCTCTCAATATCGGCTCTGTATATTCAAGCGATCTCATATCCGACCATTTTGCTGTTTGTGGTGAATTCTCAATAACACATCCTAGTATCAAAGATAAAACAGTGAATTGCCGTGATTTCAGAAAGTTCAATATTGCATTCCGTCAGGATATAGCCAAAAGCTCAGTAGTAACAACACCTGCATTCTCCCTTGAGGATATTACAAACCAATACAACTGTGATCTCTCAAACATCCTTGACAAGCATGCGCCAACCACATCTCGCAAACTGCGCCATAGGACCAACAATGGTTGGTATAATGAAACCATCCATGGTCAAAAACAACGAAAACGCGCACTTCAACGGAAATACCAACAATCCCGTAACCCAAAGGATCTGTCTGAACTCATACGCGAACGTGACAGTCTTAAAACCAACATTGCTTCCGCAAAAACTGAATTTTACAAAAGTAAGATTCATGAAGTCGAACACGACAAGTCAGCTCTCTTCAAGCAGGTTAACATGCTCTTGCATAAAAATACCAATCAAGCCCTTCCTGAAAAACAATCACCAAAGGAATTCTGTGACAATCTCAATAGTTTTTTCGTTTCTAAAATCGATAAAATTCGAAGCAGATTTGAGGAATCCTCTGATTGCTACGAGTTCGATTTCTGTTCAACTACAAACTCATTTACATTATTCAACACAATATCGCTGACCAAAACAACAACACTCATTCAGAAATCAAAATCAAAAACGTGTGCTTTAGACCCAGTGCCAACTAAAATTCTAAAACAATGTCCCGAGCTTTTTCCTGTGGTTCAAACCATCATAAACCGCTCGCTAAGTGAATCCTACGTACCACAAGCTCTCAATCAGGCCATTGTTACACCGCTGCTAAAAAACCAAGTCTTGAAAAGATTCCCCAAAACTACAGACCTGTGTCCAACCTTCCATATTTAGCAAAACGGCCTATAAACCACAACACAGCACGGAAACGGCGCTTATACGCATAATGAACGACATGCTCATCGATATGGATGGACGAAAAGTGATTTTCCTCGCATTGTTGGATCTGTCGGCGGCGTTTGACACCGTCGACCATGATATACTACTCAATCGCCTCCGCAGATCCAATAATGTTGACGGAAAGGCGCTCGAGTGGATAAGGTCATACCTGTCCGGCCGGACGCAACAAGTAGCAGCTCACGGTGCAACATCAGAACCGGTATCGCTAACGTGTGGCCTACCTCCAGGGCCCATTTTCGGCCCGGAAATGTACAATAAGTACACGGAACCCCTCGGCAAGCTTGTGCTTTTACTCCTGATATTGCGTCACTTCTACGCAGACGATTCCCAACTGTAGAAATCGAAGTCCATCATCTAAATCGGATACCCAATCAGCACTTGGCACCCTAGAAGATGCCATACACGCAATATCAAAATGGATGCGCGCAAATAAACTAAAGTTAAACGAAAACAAAACAGAGTTTCTAGTCCTCGGTAGCAAGAAAAGTCTCGAAAAAGTCGCACAAACCACAATAAATGTTGCTGGTGAGTCCATCGCAAAATCAGAAACCGCGCGTAACCTCGGGGTCATCATAGACCATCAACTCTCCCTTCACGATCACATCCGCAACGTCGTCAAAGTGTGTCGCTTCCAAATTCGTAGCATTTGGAAAATCCGCAAATACCTCACGGAATACACCACGAAATCCATAGTGCATTCTGTGATTATCTCCCGACTGGATTATTGTAATGCACTTTACATTAATCTGCCGGAAAAGTACATCATGCCACTTCAAAAGGTGATGAATGAGGCGGCTCGTCTCATCACCTTAACGCCACGATGTCAACATATCACCAAAGCCCTTATCGCTCTCCATTGGCTCCCAATCCAAAAGAGGATAAAATTCAAAATCCTCGTCACTACGTTCAAGGCCTTACACGGTCTCTCGCCTACGTACCTCAGTGACCTACTCGAAAAACACAACCCAACACGGCAACTACGATCAGCATCGCTCAACCTGCTGGTCGAACCCCCATACAGCCTGCAAACCGTTGGTCATCGTGCGTTTAAGGTCGCAGCCCCGCGACTTTGGAATAAACTTCCAACAAATATCCGAGGATTAGACAGTCTATTAGCGTTCAAAAAATCGTTGAAGACTCATCTCTTTAGAGATGTCTATGCAAATGAATTATGAAGTGTATAATGTCAATAATGTCAATCATTCCAGTCTATACATGTAATCGTTTTAGTCGTCTTTAAAGCACATCTATTTTAGTATAATACATGTTTTTTTCAACTTTATTAAAAATTGCATATTTAGTAGTAACATAATGTAAAGCGCCCTTATGGTATACTTAAAGGGCGCTATATAAAAGCACTGCAATAATAATAAAAAATAAAACAAATCTTTGTTACAAAACCTATCTTCTCCTACAGTTTTGAGCGTAGAGCTTTCAAATTCAAACGCCCTCTCCTATATAGACACCTAATTATGGATTGTGCTCTTGATGACGATCGAACCATCATGGGTGCCATGGTGGACATAGTCATTTCCGCCAATTCGGTCTTATATATAGAGAAAAACTCTTTATGCTTAAACATCACGTTCCGCACGACAAGGGCTGTTCATGCGGGGGCTTATATTGAATGGCTCATCTTTAATCAAATGATGGACATGCGCATCTTTCTCATCGAAACATGGCGTCAAAAAGTTATATTTTTTTATCTCTGCGAAGCTTATCGCTTGTTAACCCAGCTTTCGTGAAACGAAAACTTGGTTTGTTCAATCGGTCGGCGTCGTCCGCCGTTAGTTAGTTAATTTTTCTTTAAACCTTTTCTTAAAACCTTATCTCCTCCCACAGTTTTAGTCGTAGAGCATTCAACCTTTAACCTAAGATTTTACATGGTATCTCTATACCGGCTAGTGCTTTATATGACGATTGATCCACTTAGGTCGCCATGGTGGACTTCGCCATTTCTGCCAATTTGGTTGGTCTTCTATATAGAGAAAAAACTCTTTGTTGTTACACCTATCTCTTCCCACAACTTTAACAGTGTAGCTTTCAAACTTTAAGCGATGCTTTTACATGGTATCCGCATACTTGCTTGTGCTTTAGATGACGATTGACCCACTTGGATCACCAAGGTGGACTTCACCATTTCCGCCAATTTGGTCTTCTGTATTGAGAAAAACTCTTTGTTGTTATACCTATCTCCTCCCACAGTTTTGACAGTAGAGCTTTCAAACTTTAACCTAAGCTTTTTCATGGGATCCTCATACAGGCTTGTGCTTTATATTACTTGGGTAGCCATGGAAGACTTCATTCAATAGACCATTTCCGCCAATTTGGTGTTCTATATTGAGAAAAGCTCTCTATTCTTTTACATATCTCCTCCCACAGTTTTGACATCAGAGCTTTCACATTTCAAGTGTTTACATTGAATCCTTAACCGTCTTGTGCTTTATATGACGATTGATAAACTTGGTTCGTCATGGTGGATATATAGAAAAACACTCGCCGCTATATAGAGAAACATTTTGTTCCTAAACAGTCCTTTCCGCATGACCATATACCGTATGCTATCGGTAAGACAGGTCCAATAGCCTGTATACACACGACCAAATCTCCCGTCAGCAGAAAGGTTGGTCATGCGGGGGCTTGTGTCTTTGTTGATTGCCTCCGATGGTGGAAACGCGCATTTATTAGTAGTGTATCGGAATCATGATTCAAAAGTCGTGGGTTCGATCCTGGATTGAGCTCAAAAATAGTTGTCCTTTACAAAAATGTCAGAAATAATCATCTTATTTATGCTGTCTATAGTAAATAACCATATCGTATCGTAATGTCTTTGATTTGATACAATGGCTGGGTCATAATGTACTCATACATATTGTCTGTATGTTCATTCATGTCGAATATTGGCTTGTAGCTCAGGGGGAGAGCATCGAACGCATAGTCATAAGGTCGTGGGTTTGAGTGCCAGCTTAATTATGAAAAAGAATGTTAAGATGCGGGATAGTAATGAATGATAACAAATGCCTTTTCTACGGGCGTATGCATTAACACATACCTGTTCATTTTATTCAAACAATTAACGAGAACGCATTTGCTAGTACTTGAAGAGCCAAAGCCAAATCTATAAACTAAAGCTGGGTGATTGTCCTTAACAATCTTATTGAAATTATTTCGACTTGACAACTGATGTGAATTGCAGTTTATAAATCTCGATTATTTGTTTTAAGCAAATATGATTTAAAAACCTATACATCTATAAAAGTATGGCTAATCAAACGAAATATCGTTTCGAAATACAGATAACAAAAAAGAAAATGAATTCTTTACGATATATATACAAGAATAATTTATATTCGAATAGCAACAACATCTTAATGTATTTTATACATTGAACTTATTTTAAGAAAAATCTAATGCATATTTATGTCAGAAAATGATGAACACATCATATTTATTAATACATTTTTCATATCAAATCAAAGTAGAAACAACGCTGAATCCTAGCATATAAAAATCATATATAAATGTTGCAGTTTACTTTAATAAAATTAAGATTGAAAATACCTAAAATCGTTATTTCTAAATTTAGGTAAACAACGTTGCTGTCAATTTAAAGCCTTTTTCCGTATCCTAATCGAAATGGAGGGGGGTTACTGAAATACAAAGCCGGTTTAAATACATATTGAAAATATATTTGCAAAATGAAATTTGAAATTCACATGGGAACCCTCTTTAAATAATAGTGTAAAGTTTATCAATCTAAAGCAAAAATCACGCTTTTGCAGCACAAGTGTGCCGATTAAAAGCTTATGCAAATAAAAAATGGGGTTGCGCGGTGTGCCCCCAGCAAGGGGTTTAATTGTCTCGAAAAAAGGGGTCTATCGTAAACTGCAGCCGTTATTGTGATCAAAGCTGATTAAAACATTAAATGATGTTTTTGCGACCTTGCAATGACGCTGTGCCTGCGTCCGAAAATAGAAATACGTACATGTACGTTTAATACGCATATCATCGTTGCATGACATTTGCCAATAGAATGATTTTCAGAATGTGGTATTTTATCTAATGTGCTACATATGTTTATTTATCCGCGCATCAAAGTTGTTCGATATGTCACTTTACCTTTTTAGTAATCTATTTTTATCTAGATAAAGGAACTGCAAACAATCATACATTTCAACGTGCAAATCATAGAAACCCAGCAATAATATAAGCGAGAGCGAGTGTTTTTTGAACTCGCTCTGGCTCTTGCGTAAGTCCTTGTTTTCGCTCTCGTCTCAGTGGGCATGATCAAACATACAATATACAGCTAAATCGTGAGAAAATGGTCCAACTTTTTGCGCTTTGGTCACTGAAATGTTCATAGAACATTTTGAGTACATGTGTTACATTTGGATCCGCCCTAATATCGTCGTTAACTGAAACTTTTATTTGTATCCATATCTGTAACAACTTTATGTACTAATCTAATATGTGATAGTCATGAACAACGCACTCCCATTGTTTAATTATATAATTAAATGAAAAACTAGTTTTAACGTATTTCAAGTTAGACATAATGAATATGTTAACTATTAATCTACTTCTTAAATACAGTCGATGTATTAAAATGCATTGCAAATATCAACTGACGAAAGGTACATTAGACAGTTAAGGAGAGTTTAGGACCCTGATGTTTCTTAAATTGCACTTTCTATGCAAAATGTTTTTGTTATTGCCCATATCTATGGGGGAAATGCGGTTGACAAAATGTGTTATTTCTAGACCTTGAAATTGAGATGATTATATAACAACTTTTTTTCTCATCTTTACTCCTAAATAATTGCACGCATCCGAAGAGGGACTGACTTCTTTTGGTCAGGGTCTATTATACAAAAGGACTGGTGTTAATAGTGAGTCGCTCCTTCACGAACGTGTTTCTTTTATAGATTTAATAAGAAGAAAAATCAATGGATAGTAAACACATGTGTGTGCTCTATTTAGTTTGAGGGAATGGATTCATTGCAGTTTATGTACGCAATTATCCTGAAATCATTTATCGTATAGTTTTAAATCGATTCCGTTTCTTTATATAACGCTGGCAATATAAATTAATATAATTAGGATAATGAATGCGATAAAGGACCAAACGTCCCTCCAAAATGGCATAAATTTTGGAAAAACATGTTTAGGAAAATACTCATGAATAAATTAAAATATTCAAAGTTTAACATTTGTGGGAGATGATTTATTTAGAGAATAAAAATATTATTTGTATAAAACGTACATACCATTAGTACGCATATCTATATCCACCTCCTCTACAATTTGTCTAAAAGCAAGCTATATTTGCCAACAATTGACCATACTTGTTGTACCATTTGGTCAAATATCAATCATTTGACATATTATCTTGCCATGATTTACAGCAGTCATCACTGTCTGTTATTAATTTCCTTTTGCTCTATAAATTATTATTAAACCTAAAATAAAAGTATACATTAATCATTGTAACTAAACTGTTTTACACTTTATTATTGCTACTACATTTACACTTTGCGCGACAAATGATTAACTATCACTCACAACTGACATGTGCGTTTAACACAAAGGTGTTTCCTTAACTTTGCTTAAATAAATAAACACAGTGGTTTTAGGGAAAAACGCGTTATATGCCTATATTTCAATGATGTTCTGTGTTATGCCTTATCTGAATTCTCATTCCAATTGCATTATTTCAGGTGAATTGATAGGTTGGACTATTCTACTCTTCTATTTATAAATACAAGTCAATGCTGCTAGTATAATTGTTTTTGGTGGAATAATCAATGCTGTTATTATTTCATTATATTAATTATATAAATATAAATTTTGTACACTGGGTCTTTGTGAATACACTGACCTAAAAAAAATCTTCCCTCCTTCATTTAATACATTTTTGGTTTACATTTAATCAAATAACCCATGAAATCATAATCCTTCCAACAACACTTACACCTGCATGTCATTTTAATAGTCCTTGGTAAAACATGTGAATAAAAGTTATTGTTAAGGGGTTCGAAGCGGTTTTTATTAAATAAGCACTTGACGCTTAAGTGACTTTTCTCAAATCGGCCTTTGTCAAATGATCCTAAGTCAATAACTATTCAACAAGAATTTACTTCTGAGTCGGTAATGAATCACGACTCGAATTCATTGGTGATTAAATAAGAACAAGTATTGTATGAGTGCGAGTAGCAACGCTAGAGATTGACCATTAAGGTTTTTATTGAAATAATTAACTTTAATTTTGGTATTTATGAAGTTGAACAAATATTACATTGGGATGGGGTAGCTGTTCTTATTAAAGGCCGATTGATAAATACTCTGTCTGATGTTGTCCTTCGTATTTAACGTGGTCGCAAAATATCGCTCTTTTTAACTATAGGGTGATCTTCTGCACAATTGCTGAGATAAACTTGGATTCTAACCATATTATCACTATGTGCATATCGCTAAATGACTATATATTATGATACGATTGATGTTCTTATCACTATTATTGAGGAGTCATATCTAATCCGATGTCAGTGAGACTAAGAAAAACATGCAAACAAAAATATACATTTAAAAGTGCATGATCAATTTTTCAATTTCGCCCATATGGTTTTTCTCTTGCGATTTTTCATAATATAACATTGCAATCATATCATAATAACCCATAAATTGATGATAATGTATATGTATGATGCGGAAATATTTGTTTATCAAGTTACTGAAAATTCATTCATATAAATGTTATGACAACTCTTTAATTGGTTCTAATGTGTTTTTTAGCAAATTATATTTTTTTAACCAATGACACATTGCAATTTTGTAAATCTAGTTTTTATTTGACATATGTATATGTAGAATAATAAATCGTTTATGAATACTGAACCAGGTCGTCAGAATATTTACCGATTGATTTATGGACAACCTCAATGTCGACATAATATTAATTTTATAGGACAGCATGGATCATATGGCAACGTAGAACTCATGTGTTTGCTGGACAAAACTGTATAGATGTGATGTATATATGCAACGAATATACTTTTTTCAATTATGGGATTTAATTTAAAAACAAATATTTGTATGGAATATATTCATCAGTTAGAGATATTTAGAAAGAGGTAAATATAAATGCTACGATAATCCATCCCGATTTATTTGAAATGAAATTCATACAATATTGTTGCGGAATTTAAATAATTGACATGTGATTAGTGCCATAATTTCATTTTGCATTATTTAAATGTATAACTAGTTATGTTGTCACAGGCATGAAAAACTATCAAACATTTCATACAATACATAAATGCAAAAGATAGTTCTGTAATAATGGTTTTAACTAACATAGGTTTCTCATCTTTTTCTTTGCCTTTTCTTTGCTGGGTTTCTAAATAAATAGACAGTGTTCATTTCGCATCAACATGACTTGTCATGTGCTTTAACTAAGATAATACATATTTTCAAACATTTTGCCTGTAGAAGAATACCAATCTTATTAACAATAAAGTTATTACTAACTCTGCTATACAATTTCTTTTACAAAATATTCACAAGGAGAAGGTACTACAGTACACTTTTATATGATTTACCGATCTTTTGATAAAGATACTATTGCAAATAATGTTATTGACTAATTTTTATACCATTTACTGCTCAATCATTTTGATGTGTAGTTGCGAGTTTTCATTTTTTCATATGAGTGTTAACATCATCGCCGTGGTAACATAGCAGCACATTTTTGTTTATTTTGCTTTGAGTACCATCTGTTAAACAAGAATACAAATATATTAACAGTAGCAATATACAGCTATAAATTTTGAAAAAAAAGATTTTCCTTATAGAAGCATATATATTTGTATTAACAAGTAATGGATTGTAGTTTTGGCGTAAAATTATTGATAAAGTGAGTTTTGATCATAGTAAGTGTTTTATCTCCATGATTAACGATTGGAGTGTGTGTATCTTGAGAAGAACATTGGTTAAGCTTCTCATTGAACAACAAACATCTATATAGCTTCACTTATGGCGCCAATACTACTAATTATAATTTTTAACATTGAACCAATTTATCTAATTCAAGCATTCAAGGTTTCAAGAAATATGGTAACAGATAGGATAATGTCAAGGATGAATTATTTATCATTATTAGTTTTGATAAAGAATCAAAGTAAATTTATTTTTACTTGTCCTGTCTAAAGCAAATATTCCCTGTAATATTATATAATAAGATTAGACTAAGATTTGAATTGAATCGAACTTATGCTTTCCATTTCTTGGATATTATTGTAATAAACGATTTCTTATGATTTTTATTTAGCTTTTGGTAATGACAATATATACTTGTCTTGCCAATTGAGATAATTTTGCTGTTCTCATAATTTTTCTATAACCGAGATGCAGCGAAAAATATAAAATAAACATTTAACACAATTCAAAATACATTGTATGGAAAGGTTTTTTAAATATGTATATGTATTGTATGCCCAAAATAAGTAAAGGATCAAATTTCAGGGTCAGGCTAGTCTAAGAGACTTATTTATTTATGAAAGTGTTTGATTTATACAGATATTTATATCTTCTAATATGTGACGCAGTCAAAACGGACTTGTGTAACTTCTTACCAGTTTTTATTGTAAATGTAGCAGGATAATCCCCTTAAACAAAATGAATGATCCTAACGGACGTTCGCAATCCCTGATGCGTCTCCGCACAAAATCCAATCAATGTTCAATCGGGTATAGGTCTGGAAAACCGCTGACTAGTCAATTACCTCGATTCCTGCGTCCTGCACTACGTGAGTGACATGCATGGTGACGTGTATTGTCATGCATTAAAACGGAATCATCAATAGCGCCAGCGAAAGGTATTATTATCCTGTCAACAATGTCGTCTCTATATCGCATGACAGTCAGTAATCCTTCATCGAAACTCGGTACGACCATCGTCATGATACCGCCCAACATCAGGACTGACCCTCCATCTTTTCAATGGTATCGAATTATGATACCATCATCCCACTCGGCAAGACGTCCACGGACGTTGAGCGGATGCCCTACTTTGGGCCCGTATGAAAGTTTTCCGGACGTCCTTATTCGTCGCGGACGTATTTAAGACGTTGCATTGACGTCGCGTCCGAATCGGACGTACGAATTACGCTCTACGGACATCGGGACGTAAAAGGACGTCCGGAAAACTTTCATATGGGCCCAAAGTAGGTCGTCCTCTCAACGTCGCGTCCGAATGCGACGTACTATGGACGACCCTTGCCGAGTGGGATTATAGCGCTCTCCCGGATGTCTCCATACTCGGACACGTCTATCACAAGCTAAAATGTGGAACATGTCCTCGTCCGATTCCGTATCGTTTGGTTGGATAAATGCACATCCGTACCCCTTCAAAAGTCCATTACAATCTGTCGCGCAGTGTCGAAGCTGTTTACAAGTGCAATCATACGGTCTTCCTGTCTCCCGGAAACTCCCAGAACCTACAAATCCGCGAAACGATGCTTTGAGATATTTCGAAGCGCATTGCGACTTGGCGCTGCGACTGTCCAACCTCCACTTATTTTAACACCTTGCAGTATCAGGTTTACTTCAATGTCTCTGAACTGTACAAAAGAGTATCAACAACGACAGCAAAAACGTAATTCTAATTGAAAATGGCATTATGATAATATACTTAATAAAAAAAAGTGTAATGTAACACGTGTGGTAAGATACTTCATTCCTGAAATGGGGGTACGGTTGGTACCTAGTTTTTAACACATTGACCATAGCATATTGACCATAGCTCTATAGAGCCCCTTTCCAAATCAATACATTAAAATATAAACAGAGAACAATATATACAAAAATTTAGACTAAAGTCTATTAAAATACATTATTTTATTTAGAGCTTTTGCTGCTGTTATTTTTATACGATGTTATAACATTCAACAATTTATTTTCGACTCTAAAAATAAATTTTGTAAGCGTTTTATCAATAAATAACCAGTTTAATCAATCGAATGTAAATTCAATGAATGCAAGTTTTGTAATGATTCTGATTTCGATTGCTTGATTGATGCTATAGGCTATAAATATTTAAATGAAACCATGTCTGTTCATCTTAATGATTGAAGGAAGGACTTTTTGAAACCATTGTGAAAGACAAAGAGGTGTATAAGAATTTGAAATGCCGTTTATTTAAGGTATACGGCTATTAGGCGATTTTTCTCGAATAAACTATCTACACCAATTATCAACCGTGTGATGTGCATCTCCAGCGGACGCCCCGATATTTGCAAGCAAGGAAAAAAGACCCCCCCCCTTTCCACATCCAGGCGAAAATCCCTCTTGAGGTGTGCCGACGTGAATTTAGGACAATAGTAAGCGTCAAATTTTGTAGTGACGTATAGGATATGATTCCGAACATATAAACGTAACGTCATTTTGCGCAATCGGTCAATTTAACCTCAATCAATGTCATAGACTCATCGGTGTTTGTGATTCGTCGGGACAATTATTCATTGCCCACTGATGTAGCGTTTGGTGTATATTTATGGTTCGGTGAATATGTAATATGGCATCCGACTAACGCTTAGCGACACAAAGTCCGATTTTACACTTGATTGACATGTTATCCGTGTTAAATTTTGATGAAACAGTTTTACGTCACTACGTCAGCGTTATGTCATTTGTAAAAAAAAATCAATGCAATATCTGGACAGTACCCTAATCTGATTTTTTTTTTGTAATTGCCTCCAACAGGCAAAATCATAACGATTTTTTTATCTAGCCTGCAGAAATGGGAATAGGAAATCGATCGTTAAATCGTGTAGTATCCAATTGATATGAAACTTCGGTATGCGTATTTATCTTGAACAGTCGGTGTAAGGTCGTTTGTTGGCATTGTGATTTAATCTCAGTGACGTAGGACTACGTACATATCAAAAAAATTAATAACAAATATTACCAGTTTTCGACGTTTAATAAGTAACATCTTCCAGATGAATTTCCCTATATTTGCACAATGTCCTTATTATCTCAATCTAAGTCATGACATATGGCATTCAAAGCACAACTATTATTTCGTGCGAACCTAAACATAGAATCTGCAAAAACAATTTACTTCAAATACAATATACCTCAAATTATTTGTTCCTTTGGAATCGTCATCAATCTTGATTTCAATAAAGTTCCGAAAAAATATAAAAGCCTTGTCTAAAAAATATACCACTAAGATCTGTTGAGCCGTGTAAAGTCACACGGTTAATGATAGTGCGTAGTTATTTCGGGGGTTATTTTGTGTCTTATGATTGCTTTACAGTTATTAGAAACTGTATTTTACAAGAAAATATAGCGTAGAGCAAGGAATTGATGATTGAATGGCTTTAGATACATTTGTTTGGTAACAGGAGAACTCGTCCCCAAAACCAACTCGCCCCGTCTTGTTACCAACTCGACTCAAAAGAGAACTCGTCCCATAATAAGCTTAGTTCATTTGGATATCTCGTCCTCAAAAGCTATCAATCCTCTTTGGCATGGTGTTCAACTTTCAAATCGGTGTTGGGAGCATTCATTTGATCCGTCTTTTGATGCGAAGATGCATACACATAGGGGTATAAAACATGTGAGTGATCCGTCTTTTGATGATAATATACATACATACAGTCTAAATGTCATACGATTCAATAACTTGAAATAATTGTATAGATTTTGTTTAAGATTAAATCATTATTATCAATTAAGCTATGTTAGAATGTTAGAATGTTATCACTAAAACCAAAGACAGGCGCTTGTGCTTGCGAAATTTAAAGCAATGATCCAAAACGGATTTCAAAGATAAGTCTAACGCATTCAAAATCTTCCATACACATATTTTTACTTTTGCTAGGTTTAATTACATAAGACCTTATAAATGTCTATTTTTATTAACTAAACTGCATTTATCAACTATTCATTCAATATATAATACTTGATAAAATACTGTCACTAAAATACTGGTTCCAGCATTGTTGCAATATAATTACAATTATAAAAACAGTCAATCAGTTCATTTCTTAGATATATAATAAATGAAACTATATAATACATTTTATGAACAGTTATGTTCTTCAAATAACGATAATTCTATAAATTTATTAAGCAAAAGAAAAATCCCTTAGTTTTTTTAGGACGAGATATCCTAACCACGTTATTGTTCATTTTTGAGGGCGAGTCATCAAACAAAGGCTTGAAGCCCTTTTGAGGGCGAGTTGGTTTTTGGGGCGAGTTAGTTTTGAAGACGAGTTCTCCAGAAATCATTTGTTTGTAATAGGAACACATAAACCTTTTTAGGTCAAGTAGGTTACAGTCACACATATCTCACTTAATTCTGTCATTCAAAATATACCCCCTTTGTGTTTAAAAGCGTGCCTACGTAAAGTGTATGGCTAAACAATAATTGTTTTGCTTTCGTAAAGTTCATCAATTCATCATTTTATCATTGTTCATATATACTTTGCATATTTGATTTTTAAGTAAAGAGAATAATAATCTTATCACATTATACCACCGTTGATTATTGTTAGATATACTGTAAAACGTCCATAGTAGTCAAACTTCTCTCTTGTCATGAGAACCATGAGCAAATTTAGTAAAGCACACTGCTTAGATCAATGATTTATTAAAAGTCTTAATAAGCTCCAAGGTCCAGTAGCTCTGAGATGATTTTTAATCTAAGAGTATTATTGCCGACCACATTTTCCGGAATTTCATGTAATAAACTAGTCCTTTAAGAAATATTTTAAAGGCATTTAGACTTATTTAGATCCTTTTAATCCATAACGCTTGTTTGATCATGACGGGTCTTGATTTTTTCCCTCACCAACGAAGTGAGCTCTTTTGTCATCTCGGCGTTGGTAATAGGTCTAATAGGCAATTCCCATTATACAATAATCAGTGAACCCACAACTTTGGGCGAGTTTAATGATTTCCTATTTTAGCCAACGGGTTCATCTTAACATAGCATTTAAACTATTTGCTGTATATGTATTGTGTAACGAGAAATCAAGAATAGACTAAGTCATTGCTTTTTTGCGTCATTTGCAAAAAACAACTTTTAATTAAAGTTTTGATCGTCAATAATACTGCCTGTGTTTTATAAATTCGATTTTAATTCATAGTTGTCGTGCATACATCATATCACATGCTAAGATATGTCGACAAATGCGTAAAGGCTAATGTCTTATATTTTGAATTAAGGTTTTGAATCAAAAATGTGCTAAACATTGCACTTTAATTATTTTTTCTAGACGATAATATATAATATCCTATATTTAAGGCAAATAATTTAATCTATGTGAGCATTCCTATGATAAGTATTCTTTCTTTGCAGTTACCTAAAGAAATATGGCTAAGCATACAGTCAGAGGTGAAGAGAAACTATTAAGATCTCGACTCAAGATTGCCGTATTCATTGCTGGCCTCTTCATCTTAAGCTACACAACATTTAATTATATGTCAGTGCATGGTTTCTTTCAAATTGCATTTTAAAGCTAAGATATTAGAGTCATTTACATTCATTTCTAGGTTCGGCGAGTCTCAAACCAAATTTAAACTAGATGTATTTGGTGCTGTAAAAAACTCGCGTATCTGCATTTTCTAAATTTTATATAATATTCTCTAAATAGGATTAATTTGCTGTTATTTCAAAACATAGGATCCCATTGAAAACGCCTAATGTGTATTTTATATGGTCTAGAAAATATTAATTTATTGGCGGAATAATTTGATGTCTTGTTATCATTTCCTGAAAATTTTGAACAGCAAATAGCTTAGTAGACATATTAAATCATGGTTTCAATCTGACTGTCAATCTTACAAGCAAACTGAGATACTGGGCAAGCTTGATATTCATACATTCAACTTCCTTTAATACTCTGCTATCATATATACACTTTAATCTATTATATACTGTTGAATTACAGGGACTTAGAAGCAAATCAAGAACCTGGATTAGAGAGAGAATGTATGGTGTCATCGTATTTACAGGAATCAAATCAGGTATTTATACTCAAATATATCACAATATAATCTATGCTGATCTATTTCTAAAATACATGAAAATGGGTGGTCCTAGGTCCAAAAAAGACGTATCACAAATCCCTGTTTTAAATGTTTTGGTTATTGGACGTAGGGTGACGCTGGGATCTAAGTAGCCAAAAATGGTAACATCAGTGCGGACGTTGGAAAATTAGAGTCTTATCCCTCACATCAAAGTCGTTTCGATTCTTAATTACAAGCGACTATTTTGTAAGCTCAATGTGCAACTTTTCAGATCCGATCAAATTCATTTCATTTTCTGAGTGCAAAACAATTTGATTGCGATCCAAATTAAAAGTTACTGTATTCCTGGCCGCATAAACAATGCAATTAAAATTTAAGCCTCATCTGTGAGGTTTTTTTCTTAATTGGAATGCTTTTTGAATGCATTTTAACAATTTGGCGATTGATTTCATATCTCTCTTTTCAAAATCATTTAAGTTCCCATTTACAAGCAACTATTTTGTAGGCTAATTTTGCAACTCTTCAGGGAAACGGAAACTATATTCATGTCGGTTGTCGATTGTAACACAGCTGAATGGAGATCCATATCAATATTTTCCGAATTCCGGCGGTATGAAAATTTCTATTAAAATGTCAGTCTCATCTGTTAGATTTTTTGCAAATTTTGTAATATTCTTCCCCTAGTTTAATATGGTGATATTAACATCAAAATCGTTTCACTTTCAAGCAAGATGATTAATCGGGGTGTAGCTTGGGGAGACGCATTGCAATACGGGAAATATTTTGTATTTGAAATAAAATTATTTTAATTATGAAAATAAGATTGTTCACCAACAGCCTATGAAACTTTCTATCATTTCAGGATTAATATAAACAAAATTATCGCACATTAAAAAAGGTTCAATAAAAACGTAAGCGTGACATGTTTTGCGTCGAAATACTGTGACGTAAGCACGCAAATGCATAAGATCAATGGAACTTGTAAATAAACACATGTTAGATCAAACCAGTTTGATAATTGATTAAAAATGACCATGATTGCATGTATTATGTTTTAAACGATGTGGAATTAAGTTGATGTCCTTTGTTTTGGATTGTATACTTTATTACCAGTTTCAACGCATTTTACTTAATGATTTGACATATGTAGTTTTTTATGCACGTTTTGAATCATGTGGTGAAGACTTGCCTAAAATCAGTATTGAAAGAGCCTGGGTGACGGCCGTTTTAATAATTATTTCACCCCGTATGACAAGACTAAAAGGAATAAATGTAAGATATTTCAATGTAAAGATGGTGATAAGATTGAATATTTGGAGGGCGATTAAGATTCCCAGGACATATTTGACTAAATATTTGATTTTATGACAGGTAAACAATGCCGCCTATTTTGCGGATCTCGACAAACGAATGACAAGTGCAGAAACAGTTATCTACAATCGCGTGCCTAAATGCGGGAGTTCTGCTATGCGAAGTATATTAGGTAAACTCCATAAATTGACACATCGATATGCTTTCCAAAGTTCGCATATATATAACGTTAAACACGTGACGGGAAAGCAGGCTAAAACACTCGTGAAGCAACTAAAATCGTACAAAACACCCTGGATATTTGAGCGGCATTTGCATTTTCTTGATGTTTCAAAATATAACTTGAAGATGCCTATGTATATTAATATGGTTAGGGAGCCAACAGCTAGATTTGTATCAGATTATTATTTTCGTCGTTTTGAACACCCAAAGCCAATGTCAGATGAGACTCGAAATAGAACATTTGATGAGTGTGTTTTTAAAAACTTCAGTGAATGTCAAGTTGGGGAAGCGTTCACAATAATTCCCTACTTCTGTGGCCAGGAAGATATTTGTCTTTTGCCATCAGCTCAATCACTTGAAAAAGCAAAGTCAAATGTTGACAAATATTATGGGCCTATTGGAATTACTGAAGATTTGAAGCCATCATATGCTCTGTTTGAAAAAAACAATGCCACATTTTTTTGAAAACATGTCAACGGTTGCTGAACAAAGTTTGGGTGGATTGAAAACGAAATATAAAACTCATAAGAAACCAATCTCTAGTAATGCGGCACTCAAAATAATGCGTGTTAGATTAGGGATCGAGAATGAATTCTATGCTTTCATACGACAAAGATATGTTGCGTTTTTAAAACATTACCGAATTTATAGTTCATTAGTGAATTAATCCAATAAAACACCTTTTAATGATTATACGTCATTTTTCTCTATGATTTGTTATAACCGCTTATCGCATGAAATATTGAGCGTATACAAAATGTATTTATTGATGTCATATCTAATCGTATAGTGACATCCGTATGATGTAAACGCTTGTTTATAACAGAACCAGAATAAATATTACATAATGTTTCCTTTCAAAAAGGTATAAGTGTTATTATCTTTCCATAAAAAAGATATTCTTTTAAACAAAACTTATTTTATTTGTTGAAATTTATTCAATCTCATATTCAAAGAAATGTGCAATTTTATCATAACTCAGATATATTCTAATTAAATGATCATCACATGTATATACATATTAATATAATATCGATTACTATTTTTAAGAAATGCCGCAGAATATGCACATGCACTTAACAAGGCAGTATGGGCTCTCAACATTCAATATTAATCAACAAAAACTGAAACTACGTCTTGGTATAACAAAGTCTAGCATTTCAATTCAACCTCTGAACTTCTCATCTCTCCAATTAGTTAACATAAACATTAATTTCTTAGTTCAATCAAGATGTTTTAATAAATCGGACATGATTCTGAAATAAACTTTTCAGCTCATCAGGCTACTTATTCGAGTAAAAATGTTGAAGACTTAAACAATTAGATGGATAATTCTATACCTCAAATCTGAAATCTATTGATAACATTTTTAATAGTTGTGCAATTTATATAAAAGACATTATATCCTGCTGGATACTAGTGGAATGCAGTTTATTCAATTACAATAACGTAAGTTTATCATTCAACAAGTAGCTATCCCATTATCTACAGATTATACATTTTTCTATAAAATGATAGAAAGTACTTATGTGAATTTAAGATTGGTTTAGGCTTTACGTCTAGATAATTCATTCAGTAGTTGTTGTTACTTTTTGATTAGAATTTCCCTGGATATCAAACTGTATTTAATTCAATATCATTATAGAGCTCATTTGAGTTAAGGTAATAATATGCGTCGCATCCGAAAACGCCAGGGGCATTTTGCCGGGCGTAAATTGAACTTCCTAAAGTTGTGATCTTTCCGCCGCGTATGATTGGTTCATTAGCGTGACAAAGTACACAACAAATATTGAATGTAACATCGGTACCATCGACAGCGCAGGACAAACTCAGGAAAACCAAGGCTCAGTTTGATAGCCGCCCGACGCTCGAACGCCTTGACCTACGTCGCCATTAGCTGGAATTGGCAAACTAGAACGACTGGATCAATCTGTGAACCTCCTTGAAGCCAAAAACGTTAATTAACTAGATAGTGACCCGCGGCTAAACTTGGATTGTATAACCAAAACGATTTACAGATTCCGAGAACAGCTTTAATAAAAAAATACTTCTGTCTAAGTTGTATGGTCGTGCTATCTGAACCAAGGTAGCAGTATCCAGATTATCTTCCTTGAATCGTGTAGGCATATTTGAACCTTGTACGTGGAATAAATAAGGGATTTCATAAGGATGATAGAAAAAATATTTACAAATATCGATATTAGAATTTATGCCACATAACGCTAGGGCAGCAACTAGATCACCATTAATACTGAATCCATGCATTTTGATATAACCTCTTTTCTTAAACAGTTTCGCTCGTGTGTGCTCTGGACCATCGTATACCTATATACTTAAAAATAGCTCTTGTCGTATTTCCTAACATTGTGGTTAATCAAATTATCCATGAAACGTTAGGCCGCGTTCATCCGCACCGAAAAATCTCAAAATCTCAGTTATTCGCTACAAACCATATTTGTATAAAAACAAAGTGTTTAATCCGGCCTTCATCATTCCAAAAATAATCATTTATTGTATATTTTCTTTATAGTCAACCCTTGGATCGGGTTTTAACGTAGTCACTATTTAATAGTCCGGTGGCTAATACCATTCCGTGTGTTTTTATTAAATCTTGAAACTATGCTAAGATGAGCTTTTCGGCCATAGTAATTTTTATACCTTAATATTCATTGTAAAAATGGAAACATATTTAATTTTAAAGAGGACCCAAGGACCATTAAGAAAATGCATTTTATAGATTCAATAAGAAGCAAAATCAATGGATAGTCAACACAGTTGTGTGTGGTCTATTCAGTTTGAGGGGGGAATTGGATACATTGCAGTTTGTGTACGCAATTATCCTGAATCAATCATCGTATAGTTTCACTATTACATATTTCAGATTGACCATACTTTTTGTACCATTTGGTCAAATATCAATAGCTTTACATATTGTCTTGCCATGTTTTACAACAGTCATCATTGTCTGCTATCAATATCATTTTACTCTATGTATAATTATTAAATCTGAAATAGACAAAAATAGTCGACATCAATAGCTGTTACCAAACTGTGTTTACACTGTATTATTGCTTCTACATGTACATTTGCAACTTTATTTACATTTACTTAAATAAATAAACAGAAAAGTTTTAGGAAAGAACTGGTTTCAATGTTGTTCTGTGATGTCATATTCTATCTGACCTCTCATTCTAATTGTAATATTTGAGGTGAATTGATGGGTTGGATTATTTCACTTTCTAATGTAGATATTTTAACAATAGGGAGTAATGATAAATGCAAGTAATTGTTGCTAGTATAATTGTTTCGACGATATAGGTTGTTGCTATTTCATTATATCAAAAATATTAATATAAATGAATAATTTCTACACTGTTTAGATACATTTGTACACTAGTCTTTGTGAAAACACTAATCTCAACGAATAATTCTTCCCTGGAGCATTCCACGCCTTTTTGGTTTACATCTTTCAAATTACCCATGAAATTATAATCGTTCGAAAAACATTTACACATGCATGTCTTTTTAATAGTCATTGGTATAATGTGTGAATAAAAGTAATTATTTAGGGGTTCAAAGCGGTTTTTACCAAACAAGCACTTGACGCTTGAGTGACCTTTGTCAATTCAGCCTTTAAATAATCCTTTGTCAAAACCTATTCAATAAAAACTCGCTTTGGAGTCGGCAATGAATCACAGATATTATTCATTTGTGATTAAATAAGAACAAGTATTGCGTGAGTTCTAATAGCATTGCTAGAGATTGACCAACAATCAGCTTTAATTTGTTTATTTATGAAGTTAAACATATATCATTGGGATTAGGATGGGGTTTTATTCTGATCAAAGGCAGATTGACAAATACTCTGATGCTGTCATTCTCATTCAACGCGATCGAAACAGATAGCTCTTATAAAATATATGGTGATCTTCTGTTAATAACTTGTTTAAAGTGTTCTGTTGAGAGGGGCTCTGTTTGGCCTTGACATGAAGTGTGCAACTACATTTCACTAACAGGCGTCAACAATCAGAATCAGTAATATATTTGCTTTCATGTAATTCAAAGTCTTTATAGACTTAATAAGACCGTTATAGCAGAACAACATTGTGTTTTAAAGTGAACTTAATCATTACCACTGACATAATGTGCGATAATACAATATGTAGTTGACAGTTCATACTGCTTAATGCACAAAGACATGACACAAACCTGTGCGCAATTCAAGTTTTCAAAAATAATACTTGTACACATAAGTGCTATGCATAAGTGTTTTGTAATACAAATATCAGCTGGGACATATCATAGCTGAGATCATGTGAAGGGGAAAAAGTACAAACTAACCTATTGTATTTCCAATATTGCTTGATATCTTGACTGTATTAAGGTTCAACTGTAAGTAAATTACGCACATATTTTTCAGATACAATGGTGTTTTTGTATGTGACTTATTTGAAGGTCAAACCATTCCCAATATGGTATGTATATGGTTTAATCATTATTTATTAAACCTCTTGGAGGTCCAAATTGGATTCGTTTAGATAATTAATTACTTCGACTTCGATACAAATCCTTTGTGATTGCAGGAACGTTTATCAATCAAACAATTTTATCAATTATGCGCCAATGTTACTTATCAATGATTGACTTACGGATATGGGTCTCAACAGTTATGATGAAAAAAATATATAAAAATATTTTTTTTCTGATTTCAGAAAATGATGTGCACCTTTATCTTTCAAACAGGTCATTGATTCGTAATTTAAGGGCTGCTTACTACATTGTGTTAGGCATACAAGGCAACAGGGTGTTGATGTATAACGTCAAATATGTTTATTTTGTTTAAAAAAACTCGTATCTTATCTTATGCACCCGTGTGCTTCATTTGCTTAACACAAGTATACTTTATTTAATAGAGCGCGAGTGTGTTGTGTGATTAAAGCGTGCAAAAAATGCATTATTTACTTGACATAATTCAAGTTTTGTCGATTAAGCGTGCAGCAATGTGTTCAGGTTTAGTTAACAGTATAAGATCAATGAAATTGAACATCAATTGCAGACTTTAAACCCCTCTCACGACAATATATTTGTTACATTTTTAAGAAAGTTGAAGGAATTATGGTTGTAGTCCATCACAACGACCCCTTGGTGGTCATCGATCGAATACTTGACCTATACGTTTGCAAGTAGAATATCGGGGGATGCTGACCATTTAAATTAATATGACACGTTTTTTATCCGATCTATTTCGCTAAAACTGTCAGCAAAGAATATTATTATTTGATTGTTTGATATATTGCCGAATACTTATCACACTATATCATTATCATAATAAAACTTAAGATATAAAAAACCATATATCATGATTTTCACATAATTATTAATGCCCTGAGAACAAATATCTTTAAGATAGATCAATTAAATATTATTGTTGATACACGGTAACCATATTAATGCCCTAGCCATGTGCACTTAACTGAAAATGTTATGGCAACCCTGGTTTGGATTGTCAATGTGATCTATGAAATATAAAGCATTTATTAATTTTGAACATGCACTTTTATCTTATCAATTATACAATGTCGTAAACCCAATATAAATTGTTAATGCATAAACACATGTCATTACATTTGTAGTGACCGTAATACCAAACTGAACAAATGCGACATTTAACGGTGTTTATAATTCCAATCCTACCAAGCATACATATACTACTATGAAATGAATGCATATTCATATCTTAATAATACTGGTGAAAACTTATGATGTGTATAGCAACCTTTTTTCTCAATAGTTGAACAAAATTCAAACGGTGTGATCTTGACAATCGTGAGTTATTGAAATAAACTATATCAGACTAATCGTACATCTTAGTTATAAACGAAGTGATATATATATCGCGTTAATATATGTCCTATATAATTTCGATCAAAGCAATTTTCGCTCAATATTTTGTTTTAGCTGGGTGGGATAGAACTGTTGCTTTGATATTTAGTTTTAGCTGGGAATACCCCTAACTACACAAATCAACCCCCTGTTTCACATAAATGAATGATTATTCAAATTGTTATATTGTGACATCACAATGGTTTTTGATCAAAATGGTATTGATTTTATATTCAAAGTTAATAAGGAATAAAATTGTTATCCTTTTGTTTTGGTTAACATACTTTATTTGAAGTTTATAGTGTTTGTAACACAGCTTGATTGCCATCCATATCTATATTTGCTGCATTCTTGGCCGCATATAAAAGGCTAATTTTACAACGGTTCAGATAAACGGCAACCATATTTTTGTCAGTTTTCGATTGAAACACGACTCAATTGAGATTGAATTGAATTCAATATTAACCGTATTCATGGCCGCATAAAACATGCAATTAAAATGGAAGCCTGATTTTTTACTTTTTTTCTAAAATGCAATGCTATTTGAATGCATTGCTTGAACTGTTTTAGGGAATTTTTCGATATTCTTGCCCTAGCTTAATATGGTGATATCATCCATCTTAATTGTGAACAGTTCTTATAATTTCATTTTCTAGCGAGGTGGACTATTCTTAGAGTGCGGGGAGACGCGTTGCCACACGGGAAATGGATCCAGAATGCTTCCAGATTTCTCGATTGCGAATGATCCAGGGATGGACAGATTATATATTTGAAAGTCGATTTAGATCAAATTGAAATACATTACTAAAATATCAAAATATTGAGAAATGGATATATCTATGACATTTTTGATGCTATGTGAATAATGCAGCCTATTGTGCGGATCTTGACGAATGAATGACAAGTGCGGACACAATCATCTACAATCGCGTGCCTAAATGCGGAAGTTCTCATATGCGAAGTATATTGGGTAAACTCCATAAATTGACGCATCGATATGCTTTCTATAGTTTGCATACATACAACGGTAAACATATGATAGGAAAGCAGACTAAACCACTTGTAATGCAATTAAAAACGTTCACAACATCTTTGATATTTGAGCAGCATTTGCATTTTCTTTATGTTACAAAATATAACTTAAAGATACCTATGTATATCAATATACTCGCAAGCAAGCCAACAGCTGCATTTGTATCAGATTATTATTTTCGTCGATTTGAACACCCAAAGCCAATATCAGATCGAACATTTGATGAGTGTGTTTTCAAACACTTCAGTGAATGTCAAATTGGGAAAGCATTCTTAATAATTCCGTATTTCTGTGGCCAGGAAGATATTTGTTTTTTTTTGCCATCAGCTCAATAACTTGAAATAGCAGAGGCAAATGTTGACACATATTATGGGCCTATCTGAATTACTGAAGACTTAAAGCCATTATTTATTCTGTTTGAAAAAAAACAATGCCACATTTTAAAAATGTGTCACCAGCTGCCGAAAAAAGTTTGGCTAGTTTGAAAACCAAATATAAAGCTCATAAACAAACAATGTCTAGTTATGTGGTTTCTCAATGTGTTTGCGGACACTACAAAAGTGCATGTTGCCCTTAATTCTATCTCAGATTAATCGCAGCAATACTTGACTACGGGAACAAACTTCTCTAGGGCAAAGGCACCCAACTGCTTTCTAAGCTTCAGGACATGCACAACACCCCCATCGAATCGTCGCCGGCCACCGCAAATACGACAATATCACCAAAAGACTTATGGAATTACACTGGCGCCCTATAAGATACACGATACAATGCGAAAGCATACAGCGTACTCTCCACATACGAGCCACAATATCTCCTTGGGCTACTGATCATGCAAACAAACCGAAGAGCTCAATAAACAGTGAAAAAGTCCCACGAACAAAACTCAAGACGCTGAAAATCGATTATTCCCTCTAGCAGCATCGACGGTTTAGAGTTCTCTGCTTAAAAGTGTGAAAGGAGTGGGCTCCCCTTTACTTTTGTCTGTCTGTCTACAGTTGTTGTCCATCAAAGTAGATCATTCATTACATGACTAAAATTATTTGTGTATGCATCTCACTGTTTCATTTCAAATATGTGACTTTTTATGTTACTTTCAATTTTAACTTATCCCCATTAACTTTATTGTAAAGCGCTGTGGGTAATATGTTGAAAAGGCACTACAAATAAACAACATTATTATTATTATATTATTTGCATTTGCTTAAATGTACATGTTCATAAAATGACCTCGAAGTGATATGAGATTTCAATTGATATGAGAAATTATTTTAAGTTATGTGTTATATCAAATATAATGATAATCAAGTAATTAATTAAAATCAATAACTTTATGCAAATTCATGCAACAGTCAATTATTATTTACAACGTCTATTGATAACATGTTTATTTTTTAATGGAAGTATAATTAAGGGAGTGATAGTTTACTGTGTTTATGCGGATACATGTATGTCGAATCAAACGTATTGACCTTCGTCACCAAAAGCTCTAATTGACAAATGAGCAAGAATGAATAGATCAGGCTTTCATCCTCTACAACACCGAAGGGGACGATACGATATTGTGTGAAAATCAATCTGTACCGAACGTCGCGCATATCTGATCTTAATATATGCCAAGGATAAGATCGATAAATGATAATTATTGATAAGCGTTAACCATATTTTAGCCCCCAGCAGTTTCCACTAAAACTTTTATGGTAATTGTGTGTTGGGTCTTCTATATCCATGTGACAAAAAATGTTTATTCAAGTTTTGAATAGACTATGAACATGCATTTTTATAGTATCTATTATAGTAACTTATCATCATAAACCCAATATAAATCATTAATGCATAAACACAAATTATAACATTTGTAATGATTAACTTTCGAATGTTATGATTGAATACAAGGGTGTAAGGGTTTTTTAACCGATGCGACATCTAACGGCGTTAAACATTCCTATTTTACTAAGCATAAATAGTATACTTTGATTTGAATGTATATCCATATCTGAATATTACTTGTAAAATATAATGATGTTTAAAATTGAACAATAATTCAAATGGTTTGACCTTAAAAAGTTATTGAAATTAACTATTGTAGCCTAATCAATTATAAACGAAATGATATATAAATCATGTATATGTATCCCTTTAATATATGTCCCATATAATTTCGATCATAGCACTGCTCCCTCAATATTTTGTTTTAGTTGGGATAGCACTGTTCCCTCAACATGTTGTTTTAGTTGGGATAACACTGTTCCTTCAATATATTTTTAAGCTGGGAAGTAACCCTACACCACTTAACCCCCTGTTTAACATAGGCGAAAGGATATTTGAATTGGTTTTTTGTCGCACAACATATCAAACTTGTTTATATAAATTGCACTTCAAACATGTGACATATGAACCATACGTGTGCATGAATTGTTGGGCTTTCATCTGAATTTATATTAATGTATTTCAATAGCATTTTATGACAATAATGTGCTCTTCAAGGAATATGACCTTAAACACTGCTCAACGTTGAATTGATATATAAATTAAATAATAAATTAGTCAATATATATTTTTGTGAATTTGTATTTTAAAGTTTATTTTCAATATCATGTAAATATTCTATGTATATAACATATAATTAACAGTATAACAATTTATACAATATTTAACTATTAAACGTTTGATGTTATGGATTCATAGTACTTTAAACAAATATCGATTATTCCAGTTATAATTTAGCACGTGATTAATAAAACATAATTACATTAATAGCGTAATGACATGGGTATGGCTTTTAAATTACTATGACGTAAAACTTTGCTTGATTTTGAATGCAAAGCATATGAATTTTATCTGACAAGATACTAATTGGTAAATGTATACTGAGAATAACAAATGAGCATTAACAATAGCCATAAAAACTAAATCCCCAATCGTTGTTCAAAATATAAAAAAGAGATCGAATCGATAGGCAAACTGATATTGTCCAAATTTTAAATGCGTACACGTCTATGTTATAAAATACGTCAACCGCTGTAATATTTCTATCAATTGTGGTATATTAAAAAATAATGAACACTAATTTAGATAATTCAGTAAAATGGTTTCAATGTCTTGGCCATAATGTGCTCATGTCAAATACATTATTTAAACTTGTCTGTGTCATCATGTCTTTTTCCATGTGTTATTCTATAATACTTTTGGGTGCAAGCAAATATTTAAATGACATGGTGTCGTTATGTACCAATACAGCGGCGTATAAAACAAACAAGTCTGTCAAAGAACAATATGGCATACCTTTCTATTTTACGTGAGCTAATTAAAATTATTGTCATATTTCCTGTTTGGAACAAGTGTTTTTTTTACTTAAAAGAATAGGATGAAATGTCATTATTTTTACTCGAGAAATTAAGTTATTAATCTCTTCTATTGTCGAGCTGCTTCGCAAAATGTCAGGTCGTTACTTTTTATTTCTGGCCTACCTAATTTCCTATTTGAATCATGTCTGTTTGCGGCTGACCCCCTTTTTAGGGACAGTTCATCTCTAGCTGAGAACCTTTAAATGATACATCCTTTTTATTTGCATAAGCTGGTAATCTGCAGATTTATGCTGCCAAATCGTGTTAAGCCTCATGAGAAACTTTGAACGATTGTAAATATAGGTTGCCAATTGTGAATTTCAAAATTTTTCTTTTTGCAAATTTATTTTCAATATATTCTTAAAATTGCTTTACAGTTAACTAACCCCCTTCATTTTGATCAAGATGAATAAATCAATCATTGCAATAACAACTAATTGGCATTTAATCATGTGGAAAAGTTATGATTGTAACCATTTTAAAATTGAAGTTTGATTGAAGTTAACTGCAACGTTGAGATCTTTTTTATTTTGATATGCAACACACTACTATTTAAACAAAATAAATGAATTTATCAGAGTATAAATGCATCGCATATTTCAGTATTATCGATACGGACTTTATTGAAAATATATGATCTATTTAACATTCTTTGACAGAAATAATGAACATTTATCATTTTGAATCTTTAGATCATTACAAGAATGGATATAACTGAAAGCATGTTTAATACATAAACATATCAAATGTTGTTCCTCATTTCCATCATAATTATTTTCATTTTATCATTATTTTAGCGTGTGTCGATACATGGATTACTACAAAGACAGATATAAGGGTTTTGAAATTATTTTTGCTGTGAAAAAATATCAATTAGCTGGATAAATTGCAATTCATCTCATACGCTTGGGTGAAGTCAAAATATTTGTAAAAGTATGCATTTATTTGTGGTACCATGAATATCATTGATATACGATTAAGACGATTGTATGATACCCATAAAATACATTAGCGTCTTCAAATGTGTGTGAACTAACAAAGGAATCAAAGCATAATCCTCCTAGGAGATGAATCAGTTGTTATCCCTTTTATTAATTAGACCATTGAAATAAGATTTATTGTATAATTCTATATAAGAACGTAAAGCTTATATTCTAAAACATTTAAGGATTTTCATTCAGGGCGGCGGGTTTTTTTACAGTATTTATATTTTATTTTTAGCTTATTCAAAATACTCTTATTTCTATGATTTGCATTATTTTCACGTAGACCATATGCATATCACTTGTAATGGAAGGGATAGGGGAGTTATACTATGAGCCGTGAAATATGATTTCAGGCTCGTACATGCGTAAAGTTTGATATATTGCATCATTGTATTTGTGTATGTAACGCTTAGTGATATTCAACCTGGGCGTAATCTTTCACAGCAGTTAATAAGTGGAAACTTAGTTAACATAATAACTGACCAATTTGTAGTGTAAGATTGGAGTACATTATGAAAATCCGTTAGTAAACAATGTGGCCTGCATTAACGTAGCAGTTACTTGGAAAATATTTGGTTTTCCTATGACTTTTTCTTTGAATCGTTACAATAATTCGTGATGCCAATTATAAAATTTTAAAATTTTAAAATTTATATAAAGTTGTGCGTAAATAATCATTCTTTCATTTTGACCCATCCATACACTGGTTCCTTTTCTTGAATTGAAACAAAATTGAAATTAAATTTCATGGGTCCAACCAAGTGGCATACCTCTTTATAGTAAAATGCTTAGCCTAACTAGGGTTCATGTTTTTTTTAAAGAAAGTTTTATACAGCTTACTTCCCTTATTCAAGAAGACTCAATATACTATTTATTTAAATGTTTTTGTTCATATATATGTAAAAAGCTCTTTTGGTTTATTTTGAGGGACGATTCAAAGTGTTTTATGTTATTTTTAG
>LQRL01135748.1:0-11167 GCA_001703475.1 Hydroides elegans | reverse complement strand
AATTAAGTGTAAAGTATTTCTGTCTACTACATTTCAATAATATGAACTGACCCGTTGGCAATTAATTGGAGATAAGATATTATATAATCAATTTGAATCAAGTATCTAAGCCTGTTGAAAAAATGACACTGTTTATGAGCTTAAGAGAATAAACATAGGTTTTAGGAGGGCGGGGGTCACTTTACTATGCAGACATCATCATGAAAATTGTGATAGGTGTCGACCGAGATGAGAATCTTGCGCAAGAATATTAATATCTTAATTGCGAATATGTTATCATAGGAAAAGACAAAACATATTTTTATACAAATACCCGAATAAACGAATAACCGAATAAACGAACAACCGAATAAACGAACAACCGAATAAACGAACAACCGAACAACCGATAACCGAATAAACGAAAAAATCACTACGCATAACCGCAAATTTTGACGCGAAAGATTTTGCCTACGATAGTCTACTTAGGAGTGGTTTTTACTGTATATATCCATAGTTTACATTAACGTATATTTCGAAACATGGGCTCACTTCTGTATTATTTCTTTTTTACTAGTTCAGCTTTGTGAAGTACACATAATGTTAAATATATCAAAACGCTGCGCAAAGTGATCATGGTGATATAATAAGGCAAAAAAATATTTTAAGAAATTGAAACTAGCACATAAATGGCTTTTAGATAAATATGAATATATGTGTGAACTGGCACAGGATTTTGCTCTTGCGTTACATAGCCCGAATTCAAAATAAATTATATACAAAAACTGGAACAACATGCCAATTCCCTTAAGCATTTTTTTTGAAAGAATACAGTTAATTATTGTAACGTCATATTCCGTAATATAACTGATATAATAAAACCATTTGACACATTGAATAAACCATATCAAGCACAACCACGTCAACACTGTCTCTCAGAAATATCATTATGTCGTATTGGACAAAACTTAAGTCTTGATAAAACATGACGTCAGTAGTAAACTTTGATCAGATCCACATCAAAAGTTCTTTGTACACCTGCGAAACCGGCCTTTTCCAAGTCTTGTAAAAGTTTTTTCTTGTAAAAACAAGTTTTCCGGAAGTTGCAAAAACATATATTATAATTCTGACAAATAAAATATATCGCCTAGATATATTGTATGAACGAGCGTGCGAGAATGCAAATTTCATAATTTTACGCGATATCTTATGTTTTTCAAATACAAAAGCATAAAACTATAGGCAGAAAAAAAAATAAGCATATACTTACTCCCAATTATTCGATTCAGATTTAAATTGTATCCCCATTTTGCAATAATATATTATATTATCGTCCGTTTTCTTAGTATTTACTCAATGGTTTACTATTTTCACTTATTAATATCTCGACTATGTTCTACTTTCAAATCTATAATGCCAATATAAACTAGGACAGAAAGTCAGTGTAGAGAGTATGAATAAGAAATGAATTAATTTCGCAGTGGCAGTTATTCTTGTATATTTACCCGCATACAAGTCTAAACATAATATACCTAATGCCTATAATAATTGCATAGAGATCCTTTGTTCTATTGTTTTAAGGGAATCGAATCCGGATCATGGGTCGTGGCTTTGTAATACGATTAATGGTTGTGTTATCGTAATTGACCGGAACTTTAACTTAACTTGATAAGTAATCCGCATCGGATTAACAGCTGTGCGTAACTTTAGAGCCGCTTAGAGAAAGTGTACAGTTATAATACGAAATAAAAACTTTTTTTTCCTTTTGACATTTATCTATAGATTGGATTAAGTTTGAGAATACGAAACACAAGGGCCGTGTTACTCAAATTGTATATGTTATATTATTCACATTACTTCATATGTGTTTAGATAAGTTTTAGATAAAGTGTATGGTAATATCTAAAAAATGTCACAGCAACTTGATTTTAGAGAAAAAAATATATACCGGGTATGTGTATCGATACCGTTTTTTTTGTATAGGAGAGCCTTTTTGGACATTCCCATATATTGCAAATATTATTTACATTGATTATCAATTATATGAATACCTAAAAAGGTTTCAAATATATTTTATTTTAAGGAAGTAGCTCGACCACATAATAAATAAGATAACCCCTGGATCAGCTCACATGAAAACGTAACAAACTGTGAACTGATGTTCTTCAGACAGATTTTATGTGTTCAAATCTTAAAAAAATAAACATAACACTTTATTATAAAGTTTTATATGCTTGATACTTTATAGTTTACAAACATGCGTTCACTCTAGAATCAGCGGTCGCTGGTGAGTATGGCCACACCATTAGCCGAATCTTACTGGTTTTGAGAAAAAAAAATATGATAGGGTTTCTACGACCAATACTTGTAAATGTGTCGAATTCTCGAATTTTCCGGTCAATGTTCGTTTAATTGCATCGGCTTATGTGACCTAGCACTCCATTGCATCACACATTGAAGATCATGCCATACTCCATGCAAACTTCAATGTATATCCTTTGCCAAAAGCCAAAAAACGTAAGATCATTGTAATCCAACCTTCCCATTCAGAGCTACACAAATTGTTTTCAATGATACATAATACCGTATGATACATGTACAAAGGGTGGGTAAAGCCTTCAATAGAATATACGCCGGCGGATAAAACGATTAATGGATCCCAATGATCTTATTATCAGACCGATTCTTCGCAGGAGAGGGCCTTGAAATATGTGGTTTAAAAAACATGGAGCGACGTTGTGAAATCGTTTAGGACGTTGTATTTTATTTTGACGCTTTAAATTATCAATATAAAATATGACGTCATTATACGACCGTGACAAAAGACATCGTCACGTCTACGTACTATATGGTCACATTCTATACCGCCGGACGGACCGACTTATAAGGACCATCCGCACTGCGCTCCCTAGTCCGCCCAGCTTTTGTCGGGTTGCTTATTTTGACTCCATTCAACTCATTGAGATTTTGAGGATGTTGTAAAACGAGTTCGGTTTTTTCTACAAAAATTCTTAAGTTTGTCAATTTTGTCGAGAATATACTTAGATGAGTAGACGACTAATGTCACCATAACACCACGGTCAAACGTCGAACGTCCAAGTTGTTCTAAATCAAAGTCATGACATAAACGGGCATTTCATACACTTTCATATATACTGTCCAAAAGAAGTCAAGCCCCCTCTAGTTTTTATCGTTAGCGTATGCAGAAAAGCATACTTTCAAAAGTTGTGTTTAGTATTGAAAAATTCGTTGTTTTTCATTTTTTCTTGTGTTACTCCGTACGTCAATATGTAAAGTCTACCCATGGAACCAATTGGTTACAAATGAATAATTTAAAACCGGTCACTTTTGAGCAAATGTGGGATACCCCGTTTGCAATAAACATCAGAATGGCAGATAATGTGCCTCCAATTCCATCGTTAATTAACCCACTTAAACAAATCCAACCACAACAAAATTAGTCATTGATACATTTAACATCTTAGAAGACAATATTCGGAACCAAAAATTATAAAGTGATTGGTTTATCAATAGATAACACAAGTTTTAAAACTGTGCACTACTGTCTAGTTTAACGGTAATAACTGGAGGGGGGCTTGACTTTTTTTTGGACAGTGTATCTAACAACCGATATGCAACCAAATAATATTTTGTGTTCGTATGATTTGCTACCTTTTAACATAGTACGCTGCGTTAAGATAAAAGCCTATAACCTTCATATATTCAATGACATAAAACGTCTTAGCGACTCGGCCCTCGGCAGTAGACGTCTATACCTTGTTATTAGGGTAATGACATGACTACCGGAAAAATCGAGGTCATTTTTAGGATAATCTGTTCGCTCTCGATCCATTCAAAGTCGTCGCTTATTGAATGCGAGTTTGTAATTGGGCCTATTATGATTTGTAATTCGGGATTTAGCTTTGTATCTGTTATTAGATAATGGCTCTTTCGACAGTCATAACATTATTATATAAGCCCAATTATTAATTAATTACAAAATATTATTCAATCGATGTCAGTTAGCGAAATAAGATATGTTGATCCAATCTAGTATCACAGTTTTTTTTTTGAGCAAATCAATTAAATGCTATTTTGCAACAAATAGCAATATTATTAAAAATTATATGCATATTCAATAGGGGTAACTGGCCTTTTTATACACTTGTATTGGTGAAAGGCTTAAATGCATTCTTAATGAAACTCAATGTAACTGATGCATCCATTGTTTTTATAGGGATACTCAAAAAGCCTTTTAAAATGCAACGAAAAAAGATCTGACATGATAACTTACATGATTCGCATTATTATCCTGTTAGATAATTGTTTTAGCCTTTGAAAAAAAATATATACATGTACTATTTGTTTGTTGAAAAATCCAGAATCAAAACTGCGTATAAATGGAGAATTTTATTATGTTTATTGGATGATTGAATGATATGGGTAAGGGAAAGTACTGAACCCGAAATCGCGTTTCGCTTTGGTAATGTACCAAGCGGATGAGTTCATGACGTTTAATAGCAGCCACTTAAATGTCAAGATATACCAAGTGCTGTAGTTTTTTTTGCCAATTAATTGAATGACCAATTTAAAACCAGCGCATATATTTTGAGGAGGATTTGATGTATCGACATGCACGTGAAAATGTTTAATTTGTGTGATTAAATTTGTCGAGTCGTCTTATCTTTTTCAAATTCGTTTTAAAAAAATCGTGCTTTATCCGTACTCGCTGTGTTAAATTGGGACCACATTACATAATAATTCTTAGCTGGTCAATTATAACTGTCTGAATTTGTAATTCACTCTTTTTAAATCTAATGCAGAATTCTAAAAAAAAAAAAACATAGACGCTGAGCATGCTATAGATAGGCATATACGCAATCGGTAAAAGTCTTCAAAATAAGAGTTTAGCAAAAATACATTTTGATAAAAACGAGAACATTGGCAATATAATAGTGTAGAATCAACTTGAGTATCACAACGAAAAAAATATGCTATACATTCAACATCCCAAACTCTTTACAAATAGTTAAAGGAAAACGGGTTATAAGCCGTTTTATTATTTCGAACTCATCTTAAACTTGTACTGCAAGATCACTTCATAAATTAACGAGGAATCGATTTCCACTTAAGCTCTTTTATGCTAAAAGATCCATGTAAAACATATTTGACAATATTTTGATATTTTAATAACATTCACCTCTTTTAACCATTCGATATTGTTTCTTTTAATACAAAATGTATATCGTTCAATTTAAAATTAATGATTTTTATTGCCTTCTGAAATTAAATTTATTTTGTGCAAAATGTATATAACAAACAATGCAAGTTTTATAAGAAGGTGTTTGGTCGTGATAAAAATATAAAGAAAAGGACAAAATTTGATTGATATTAATGGGATTAAATAATTAGACATCCCCTGATACATTATGGGAAACCACCCTTTAGCAAATCGATTATCGAAGACCACTCACATCCTCTCCATAAATATGCGAAATAATGATGTCAAACCTTATGATAGCACTTTACCCATAGATAAGCATTGTCCTGAAAATATATATCATTTGTTTTATGATGCTGTATTTAGCATCTCTTACGCATTTATAAAAGCTTCAACGGTGTTTTACCCCGAAAATTACCAAGGAAATTATAAATATAGATATAATCATGCATCACGTTCCTAAATTTACCCCACCAGAAGAGAGTCAGGTGGCCTAGGTATTTAGTATTGACTTTATTACACTTAAATGTTTTGCCTTATTTTACTACAATACGTCGTCGTTCAAATGATGAATTTTTGAATATGTGAATGGAAATAAGAGCAAAAAAAATATATTTGTATAGAAAGAAATCAGATTAAGATGTGTATAAATGAATCATAAATATGCTTAGTTATGTATTATAAAGTTACAGATAAAATCTAATTAAAATTTGATAGGACGTTAGAATTTTATCTTTAAATATCACATGATCACTTCAGAGAATTAGGGCCAGGCCACATTGAAAGAGTTTATCGAGCTTATGCTTTTTTCACAACAAGCTTGTTTTCCAATATATTCTTGCTGTGAAAATCCAAAACGCGACTTGCGTTAAAAAATAGCGTTTTGATTTTTCAATAAGGACCACTGTGGAAAAAACGCTTATCATAAAGAAGAAGCTCGATAAACGCTTCTAAAGTGACCAAGCTGTTAAAAACCTCCAAACTAAGAAAGTAGGCGTATGAAACGAATAGATATTTGTTATTACTGCTGACCAAACGCTGTCAATCAACTCGGTGAGATTTTCAGCGATGACGAGAGGACATTCCCTTTTGGGTCCTTTTGGGAAAGTTTTTGCGAACGTCCTTTTTTCGTCGCGGACGTAGGAACAATATCACTACATTGCTGTGACGAGGTCGGACATACAAAGGTCTTCCAATCGGCATTGAAGGACGAATTATGAATACTTTATTAGAACCCTAATAATAATGTTCTTTTGACGTCACCTACAAAGGCGATGTGGTGAGGACCACACTTGCCGAGTGGGAAGCATTTCTGTCTTAACAAGCGTTTTGTAAATTCTACTATAATTTCAAATAATCCGCATTTTACTCTTAAAATCTATACCGAGTAGTTAATTATGTCAAGGTCCACCACACAGCAAACGAAACAGTGCAAGTAAGATTAGATGGTTATGGATGCATGGATAGAGGGGGGATGGGGGGGGGGCGGTTTTTTTCTGAATATAAACATACTTTGTAAAACCAAATGCGCATTTCAAAGAGAACGTAAGAATATTTTAAAGCGCAAGTTAATCGGTAGATAACATAGATAACACTGCATGAAACACGCATGCGTCATCTACCTGCAAAGTCGTGACGTCATAGTGTCATCGGGATTCAACTTTATCCAAAAGCTGTAAATAATGATGCATTGTACCATAACTTAAGGCTAAACCAATATACAATTGACAAATTGAAAAAAAAGTGTGTCATATATATATGTATGACAGAATCATGAAAATAGGACAGGATCGAATGTTCAAATAGTTTACGTCACGTCGAAATCTAAATTTCGTGAGATGATACTCGATCAACTTATACGGTTTCAATCAGTCCACGTTTATTTTTTTAGTAAAACCTTTTAATGTCAAAATAAAAAATACCTTGCCATGGGGTTCAAACATATCCTAAGGAAAATATCCACTTATTTTCAAGAGTTCCTGAATGATGTTGAGTGATTGTGGTAAATTACCAGGGAAATAACGCAGGGACAATCGACATAGATAGCCGATTGTTTTAAGTAGTAATTCTATGGCATTTCCTAGCACAGCCTTAACATAGCATTTGCGAAAGGAAAATCATTTTCTCATAAATCATTTGCTATTTTCTTTGTATATATCAAAACACTCACCGTGATGTGTGAAAACGCGTTTTTGAATGAGCACCTGTAATGCAAATTTAAAAGATTAAAAATCTATGCTTTAGACCAACAAAAAAAAATCACAGCTGTTATTATTAACCATTTTTATATAGAAAACATACTGACAAGAATATGTAAAATAAGAACATGTAGCAAGAACCAATAATTAAAAGATATATATTTCGTGGCAATGTCATTGGTTACTCGGAAATGGACGTAAGCGAATACAAGAACGATTGCATTGTCTGAAGATAAACAAGCGATCGAACATTTCTAATCTAGCGTGAAAGACGTAGATTCGGTAAAACTGTAGGGGTTTTTGAGTAATTATGGTTTATACTTTGTCTTATTCTATATTAAACACATTTTCTAAGATTACACAGCATAAACACATTTAAACCATGCCTTCCTACATATAAATAGATTCTACAATATAACCATCGTAATGACCCTGATACCCATTACCAAAGCATGATGAGTTGAGGGAACATGTTATATATCAACAAAATATTACACCCGGGAACATGCGATTTAGATTATACGTCGCAAACTATGAAGTCGCAACGTCACGATAAGTTTTTTTGCCATTCGAGGAACTTACGAAGCCACATTGCCAAGGTCTTATCGGCCGTTTGGAAGTATCTACAGCAATCCTTTATTTATGAACACTTGTTGTTTTCTCATAATCCAAACAAACTTGTTTACAAACATTACAAGCTATGTGGCTTAGACATTAGGTTCCTTGAGCAATGATAGATGCAAGGCAACAAAAAGAGCATGTACATGTACATTGTACACAATCGTATGTACTCATATACATTCCTGTATCGATGATAGAAGACTTAATCGGATTTTCGGACAAAATCAGCACATTTTTTAGTTTGATTGTTTTTGTACGTTTATTATTGGATTTGTTCAGCTGACATATTGACATATTGGTACATTAGCCATTTATTGATTTGATTTAGTAATATCAGTAAAAAATATAGAATAGTTATTGAGCAATTCGTCGCCAAAAAATGTAGGTAGCGAAATCGGGCTCATCGGAATTTCGGACAGAATTTTAAAAATATTTTTATATGCTTACAAATGAAGACTTAGCCCTTTAATTAACACTTCTTAATTTGAAAAGTGATTCAAACTGAATATTAAGCCTTTTATATACATTATATTAATATGTTATCTTACTAAATATGGCATATTTCGATTGGAAATGTTAGTTTTATCACATATTGAAACTATTTATAGAAAATCTTAGGTTTTAATTAATACGACAATGTTACTTGACAATGATTATCATGCACATGCATATAAAGGCATATAAACGCGTTATCATCACATTTAAGTAATGTGTTGATAATGAGTCAACTTAATGTTTTACATCTGACACCGGTATATGATTGGATTGCCAATTCAAATGTTCCTATTAAGAAAACAATGAAAAAAAATCAAAGAGATATCTAAGTATCTTCTGAAAAAAAATGCAAAAAGGATATATTCAAAATAAGGAAATATCTTCATGTATAGAAATAGCCCGGTATTAATGAAAAAGATAGGGGATGGTGATTCAGTTTAATCCAAGTAAAATAACATTTCAAATGGATTTTCATCTTGATGAAACTATTAAACGGGATGAATGGAGTGATGTTACATTTTCACTTTGGTGTTAATGGTTTTTGTTCTCCAAATTTAAACAGAATATAGCCAATTTAATATAGTTTTCCAAGTTTTCTCTGAATTTCGCAATTATCCATAAGTGCCTACCCGCACCAGGAGTGGCGTATTATACTTAAAATGATTTACTTTTATAGAATAGTATGTAATAACCTAAAACAAGTCACTCAAAAGATACAAGACACCTCAAATGTTGTATTATTAAATCCACATTAAATTATAGGGGGTTGAACAGACACTGTGCAGTGATTTCAAATATGACCGATGTTAGCCTATTGATGTAAGGTCCTATATGTGCTGAATATCTAGTTTTGACCCCTTTTGAAATTTAGAATTCATAATAATGGGTTAAATCTTGGATTTGTTAGGAGAAAAAAATATTATATAATTCTGTCCGAATATCTGATACACGCTGTCCGAATATCTGATGAGGCCGATTTCGATAGTGATAATTTTTGGCGGTCAATTACTGCATAACTATGCCATATATTTAACTGATATTACTCAAGCAGATAGTCAAATGGCTTATGTACCTATGGATCAAAATGCCATGTGAAAATATTTCAAGAGTAAACCAACATGTACGATCAAAGACAAAAATGACCTGATTTTGTCCGAAAATCCGATTAATACGTCTATAAGTTTGATTTTGTCACTCAGTGAGGCATTGATAAAGTAAAAATAATTCGGGACATCAGATGGAGCCTCTATAGCTCAGTGGTAGAGCACTAGAACATGACATTGTAATATTGGGGTCGCGGGTTCGATCCCCGTTAGAGTCTCTTAATATTTTTCGGTTGTCCCCCCAGCAGTCCTTGTGCTTCGTATTCCAAACCTGTTTGTATTATCTATATTCGATTTCTAAGGATGATAAACAAGGCCACATTAATGTGGCGATGTTTTTACTTCCATCACAAACTAAATGTCAATCTACAATAGCGGTTGATAATCAATATAACTTTTTATATAGAATTTACTTTTATATTTGGCGAAGTTTGGACCGAATGATGTAAATTGTTTGAATGGCACTAAAGAACCAGATTGTTTGAATTCATGTTTCGGTATAGAATCAACGTTTAAGACTGTATAATGATACTAGACCGGACTGATGTTATTATAGACGTGAGAATCGGTTGCGGTCATATGAAAAGCATCATAAATAAACTTTGAACCTCAATTTAATTAAAACTGCTGTATCGATATATCTGAAAATTCTATGGCGTCTAGGTATGTAATTGGACAATATAATATTAAATTTGCAAATCATTCCATTGAAAAATAAGCACTGAGCAATAGAGTTTTAAAATATTTTGTCGTTCAAATTGAGAATCTATTGCGGTCATTCACAATCACAGTAAACTATTAGACCAATAAGCCTAGCTAAAACATAGATTATATCTATCTTTGAATATTGAGGATGACAAGTGATCAATAAAATCTAAGTATAAGTACTATTAGACTAGTAGTATGTACGAAGCCCCATATAGCTAATTTTTTTTTTCAGAATTGAGAAAAAAGTTTATGTTTAATTTGTATAAAGTTTGTATAAAATTTAGGTGATTCCATTAGACTGTAATCCTGTTTTTTCTCTCACTCAACATCCAATCAAAATATGTGAAACACTTGTGAGCATAGGAGGTTAGCCGAAGTAAAAATAAAGGAATTAATCTCATGTTAACACTTTTCTCTGAATCGTTAAGATTTAAAATCATTGAATTTAATTCGAGCCCTTTGCATGTAAACGTTAAGTTTACTAGAACCTTAACATTTTTAGTGTATTTTTTATCAGTTTTGAGAAATGTATAAGTATTTCGTCACAGTTTATAATGGAAATAATATAAAAGAATTAATTATAACATTTGATAACCACCAGAAACATATTGTGAACACATTAAGAAGCATTATAGAACAAAACATAAACTTTTCAATAAATTATTTATAATTAGATTTATTATAAACTTATGTAAACATTTATATAGCGATTTTTGCAATTAAACGTTTACAGTATTTTTACAAGAATTATTATTAATTTTCTTACAAAATATAGAAAGAAAAATCATTCACTTTACTTGTCACAGAAATCATATCACGATTTCCCTAAATAATAACCATTA
>LQRL01135728.1:4626-18224 GCA_001703475.1 Hydroides elegans | reverse complement strand
TACATACATACTTAAATGATAATAGCTTATATTATCACCCACTTTTCTTAAACTGATTATAATTTTCGCCCTTTTTCAAAGTGCTCCAGAATCGACAATTATCAACCGATCGAGATGAAACCTTGACGAGGCACGACTTCAGACCTTGGTTTATACGTGTATAAAATTTGAAAGCTGTAGCTCAACTCCTTCATACCCAACTCGCGTGCACAAAGTACCCTATCTCAAGCGGGACAGACGGACAGACGGACAGACGGACGGACAGACAGACGGACGGACGGACAGACGGACAAGCTCAACCCTATATCCCCTCGTTTTCACGGGGGATAATGAGTTTTAAATTACACCATTTACCTTTTCCTTGGCCATCGTGACCCACAACCACCTGCGTGACCTCATCCAAGGTCACGGCCTCGATTCGAAACACATCGCATTGACCTTGCTGGAATTTGAGGTCGCTTATCGAATTGAAAAGGACGCGTTTTCCGGAATCGCCGCGCTTGCCGATGAGTTGCACAAAGACGTTCGATTCGGTGTCCGAACCGGGTTCATTTCCAGTGTAGATTTCAACGATGTATGGCACCACTGTTTACGATAAAAACAAGAAAGAAAGCTTTACAGCTGATATCACATGACATCAATCTAGATTTATATACATGTAGAACTGTTGTTTTTCTTACAAGAGCAAAGCCTTCAATAGATATGAAGATAACAACACATTTTATAACTTCGATAAGAAAAAATCGATACTGGTCTTGAGATATCTCTAGATAACTGTAGCTGTCGTTAAATGCCTATATTGTTTACACAAAGTATGATTTTTAATTGGCATGTGATTAATGTTAACGCCTTAGGTTACATCTCAAAACACAATGATCCGTTTAATGCAATTGTTTTTCAACACCGTAACATCGTTGTAAATAGTTTTTAATTAAAAACAAATTGTTTATAGGCCCTATGCCTACCCAAAAGAGGTTGTTTTCCCGGACTGACGACGGGCATTTCACGCCAAACATCGTTGTCTTCCTGAAGACGCGACATCCAACGATTGACTTTGAAGGTAAACAGTTCCTCGGTGACCAAGTTTTTCATCTTAATCTATAGAAAGATAAAATACGTTTTAAATTGATTTGCAATAAAATGTAAATTTTACCTGAGTCGATGAGAAATTAAGATGAAGTTCCTGAAACTTTATTAAACTTTCCAACCGTTTTTTTTTTAATATCAAACAATTTTGATAATCTATTCATTAAACTGCATTAGAAATTGTCCACTTTTAAGGCAAATAAATAATTAAACCAAGACTTACATTAAATGGTTAAATTGAAGAAATTTGGCACTATTTATGGCTAAAAAAATAGATAAATATGTTTTAGGAAGTTCGAAATATCACCAAAATTACCTTCTCCACAAACCATCCCGATTGGCGATCCTCATCACTGTGACCTATTCTGACTTTGTACAGATCGCCAAGGTCACTACCCAGGTTGACCTTGAACTCATCAGTTTGTGCTTTTTGAAACAACTGTTGTTCTGCATCTTGGTTTGACATCAAAACCGATTTATCGAGCTGCAACTCGTCTGATTTCTTCTTATCGCCATAGGCAACCAAGAAGACTTTGTTGTTGGTACCCATGTTGTCCTCAGGACCGGTTGTAATCCAGACCTGGTAATCTCCATCTGAAATAGACATTTGATATATTTCAGGATATCGTCTTTCAGATCATTATGTCATACAATCTTGAGGTTATTAACTCTGGGATTAAACACGGAACAATCTGAATAATACTCGAGTGCGCTAACTGTTGCGAGGAGTCAAATATTATTTCAATCTTGATAAAATATGTTAGATGTTATGTTAGCTGACTTTGAAACCCATCAATTGAAAATCAGTAGAATCTAAGAGCCAGCAGTCCATTTCTTAAATCTAAACCAGATCAATGCCCATCGAACTCTTATCAATATAATTTCTGTTATGATTTCGTTTAAATCTATACATTTGAGCATTTAAAAGAATATCTAATAATATAATACCGTTAAACTTTTCTTTTTCTTCTTCCTTTTCTTGAGTTTTCTCGCGTACAACTGAAACAAACAAGAGACTTTATTATTCTATTAACATATTGTGAGTTTTAAATTATGATTATTGCATCAACTTTTGAGAAATAATTGCTGTGAATCGCGATAAGTAACACCAATATATATGTGAAATCGCGATATAAAAAATGTGAAAATCACAAACCTGGTGTTTCTGGTTTTGGAGTAGGAGACCGGGCTTTTGGCTCCTCTGTAACAGAGAAAAGAATATTGCCTTTTAAACTTAGCAGTTTCAAGTAAAATCATATTGGAACATATTGGAACCATTTTTTTTTAATCTAGGATTACTTGATATCATTATCATGTGCTATAATTATTGAAACAATTATTTGACATATAGAGGTAGAGACTACTCTTGACTTCAAAATTGACTTAAAATACTGGTAAATAATTTTTGCTTGAATGAATGAACTAATTATTAAAAGACAAATGAGAAAGTGGATTTCGCGATTTGAAAAATATATATATATATAATGAGGTGTCTTTTATACTAAATTTAAACTTAATTTATCAGTGCTTTACTTATCATTATTCAACGTTACAACAAGTATGTATGCATAAATAGTTTTAATTCAAATGTATACCAAAACAGATGCCAAATTAATTTGATAACAATTCGAAAAGTATAAAAGGCAATCAACAATTTATCTTAATGATCGAGTTCGATTGTTGTGTTTTTACATTATTGCTCAGATCCGAATGTCAAAACTAACGATTTTTTTCCATAATGTTTTAATGGTCTATGGTATGCGAGAAGGTTTTTATTGTGCTGTTTTAAATGAGTGCACAGTGCAAATATATGGGAAGTATACATCAACTGGTAGGTTGATGTAGTTTCACAATTATGTCACTTTATCCTAAACAATATGGAGAAACACCTTGAATTGTATTGATTTAGAATTTTCTGTTGTTTCAGAATATGTATTGTTCCATGTTCGTGATAAATTCGAGCACTGCTCATAAAAATGAGTTCAACCAGAAGGCATGAATGAGCATTTAACCTCAAGAACGAGGATATTCACATATCGTTAAAATTCATTGTGATCCATAGACTACATTTGCAAGTTGACATTCTCTTAAGAATTGAAAGCAGATGTCCATTTGTTTTTTCGATGTTTGCAAAATTCATATATTTTACATCATTTTACTTCTTGTGTGAGATTAAAAAGAAAGTTTATATAAATTATAAGTGTATCGAAACGTTTCAAGAGTATAAAGGTAAGGTGAAATTCTAGGTAGATGAATAAAGTTTACGTTTAGATAACGAGGCAAAGCTGAATGCACCGAATAAAGGTACGTAGAAAGATAGATTAAAGATGGAAAGTGTAATTCATCAGTTATCGAGAGTCAACAAATTATAAATTCATGCATTACACCAGTCTCTGATATCAAAACCTATATAACTGTTTTCGTTAGAAAATGATACAAATCAATACTAAATTATCCCGATCAACCAATAACATTCAAATTGCGTTAACAAAATAGCAGTCTTATAATTTTACAAGTTTAACTTGTTCATTTTCTCATAAGAGCATATTTGAAATAAAAACAATAGACTAAAGAAAATATTCACAGTAGACTCTCGATAACTCGTGTTAGTATACAGGAATGATTGTTTTGTCTTGAGAAGTAAAACAAAGATATTTTCTTCATTTTTATTGAGCAAATTTTCGAAATCTTGAGATTTTAACACATGAAATTCTACGTAAAATCGAGGGGTTTATCATGACGAGTTATCAAAAGTCCACTGTTTGATAAAAACTATCTAACAAAACTGAATACAAGATATAAAATATGTATTTACAACACAAAATAGCTTAGAATAACTAACATACATAATTTCTATCAAGAATATACGAATTTTCAAACAAAAAATCGTTCTATAACTCACTAAAACAAAAACGAAAAAATATATATGAGCTGTATTTAGAAAAGATCCTTGTTAATTCGAATAACTCGAATAATACTATCATCGATGATAGTTTTAAGAAGGGTCCATCTTATAAAAACTGATAATGTCTATATACAAATTGAGCATTAATTTAATACTGATAGAGACAATACTGATACTAATTCAAGTTGAAAGGCACAGTTGTATACGTGCTGTGAAAATAAGAACATATATGTGAAACCGATTCATTTATGTGTGCAAATATATTTGTGTAACAGTAACAGATAACATAGAATTTAGAAACAAAAATATAGGCAACATTAAGGGTAAAATGATAACATGCAAGAAAACATGTCTTATACCTGTAGAGAACTACATTGAACGTTTATTTTAATGCTAAGTAAACATGACGTTCTTGAGCACCAACAAATTACACAATTTGAGCATTACAGTTATTTCGAGATTGCCGTCCATACAAAATCAAAATACCCAGAATGCCATTTAAAACAAGCTACACAGTATCAAACATAATTAGGAGTGCAGTTCACAATATAAATATGACAGAACAGAATAAATGCCACTTAATAAATCAAATAAACACATATAAACTGTATACATATTAAGGTATGAAAACATATCATTTTTACAATAGTCACACAGAGATAAGGCTTACAATCAGTATTATATAAAACATATATGAAATCATAAGTTGACAATGGATCTACATGAAAAAGAGATAAGATCTTCGAAGAACTAGCACCAAATATAAATTGACATATCTACTTGCATTCATATTTTTGAAAAGAAAAAGATATATCGAAGTCAAGTCAAGGTCAGGTCAAGGCCAATGCAAAATCGAAAGCTTTTTTTACAAACTCTATTACCCAATGAATTTGTTTTTCGTTATTTTTTTTAATACATGAAAGCCTATTTGTTTTCAAAGCAAATGGAAAAGGGCAAGTTTAACTTCTAAATTAATATTGAACACAATAAATGGTATCACAACAATAAGGCTATTTATTTAAACTCCGGTTGATCATTGATTGATCAATTTAAATGGGCAATATCCAATTAGATTTGTATATATATATATATGCTACCTACAGCTTTGGTATATCTAGCTCATCCTTATGCTTTTGAAAGTTTGCCCCATACGCTTTTGGTTCCGGTTTATGCACTGGTTCCATAACCACTGGTTTCTTTTTGATTCGTCGCTGGCGTTCTCGCTCTTCCTGTAAAATCGCCTCTAAGTGTCTCGTCTGCTCATCTTTCCGCTGTTGACGCGCCTGCGCACGGAGCTCCAACCGCCCTGGTCCCTTTTCGCTGATCTCTACAGAAGCTCGGGCTGACCGCACGTTTCTAGGCTTTGGCCGAAATGACTTCCGTTTCAGTTTGGGTGGCGGTTCCGGTTCTGCTGCGTCAGCGATCTGTTTCGCGCGTTTTTCTTGGCGTGCTTTTAAGCGTTCTTCGATACGAGACGGTCCTTCCGGTTTGGGAACTATTTTTGAGTTCTGCAGACGTTTCACTGGTTTCTTGAGATGTTCTATTTCTTGATCGCGCATTGATTTCAATTTGTCGCGTACTGATTGCCGTCGCTGCAGACGTTTCTCGATATTCGATGGCGTATATCTACTACTAATACGTGATGAATCATTAGTTTCTGCCTCCCTCGGTGTGACACTTCCGGGTAGCTGGAAATCGGGTTGCTGCCACGGAAAGGTATCAGTTTTCACCACACCTTTCGACTTTTTATACAAATCTTGTGCGTCATCTTCAATGGGTACAAACTCACTTTTCGACGGCAACGGAGAGTTGCCATCACCCCCTAGTGTCCGGCTCTTGAACGGTTTTCGCTCTGTTTCCGGTATGGCTGATAAATGAATGCTTTGATTTGATTTCGTTCGTTGAGTACCCGGATGTCTCGGGGGCCACGTGACTTTAGTCATCATATCTCGCACAGAAAGAGGTTCCTGTGATTGAGGCTCTTTCTCTTTATGGGATTCAGGTATGGAACCCAGCGGACTAGGATTTGAGTTTAACCTTGGACTTTGACCTTGGGGAGAAACCCGTGTGGGTTTAGCAGCATAAGTGGATTTTTTAGGAGATTTTGTTTTGGGGATTCGATTTTCTTTTGGCGCGGACTTACGGCGACTTTTGAACCTATGATCTGGTTTAACAGGTTGCTTCACATCGGACATTGATTTGTCTTCATGTTGTCTATCTGTCACTTGATTACTGTTTTGACTTGATTTATCTCTATAGTTCTTATGAGCATTTGTCCACATTGGACGTTCTCTGGCTTTCTTCGGAGATTTATCCCTGCGTGGACGTACATTATGTGCTTGAGGTTTCGGTGAGCTGATCTTCTTTTTACCTATCTGTCTTGTGGGGGTATGGGTAGAAAATGGTTGAGGACTTCCCCCTTTAAATGAATTACGACTATCAGGATTATTTTCCCTGTCTGTTAAAGGTACTGCTACAAAAGTAACCCCTGCTATTTCATCTTGATGATCTCTATTTACTGTTTCTAGAACGTCTTTCTTAACCTCTTCTACATTTACAAACCCTTCATTTTTATTATCATCAAAATCCGGCTCCCTAGAACTGTCCTCATTATTGAGTTTTTGTTTAGATAAGGGATTAACCCCCTTAGTTTCTGGTTTAATAGCTAATATAATATCAAGCACTTTTTGCTCCCCCTTTTTGTAAACAGCATTGACCTTGACCTTTGGTTTGACCGACCAATCAAAGAGGTCAGAACTTGACCTTGACTTAACCTCGGACAAATCAAGGTCACTGAAATGCGTCGAATAATGCAACGGCGAATGCAGACGTAACGGCGAGCTATGACGTATCAACGCATCGGCGTTACTACCCCTCCGGCTACGTGTTACAGAAGCGCCCCCGACGCCGACGTGTTTCGTGCCTAGATACACAGCTTGCTGTATTTTCAGATGATCAACGAGATAATCGAGATACAAGATCTCTTCGTCTGCATCTTCGAGATCCCGTTCGTGCCGACGGACGCTGCGGTTGAGTTTTCCGAAGACTTCCTGTTTGCCGTTTCCGCCGTCGCCGCGTCTTGGGGTGTTTTTGTTAGCGCCGCCTTTTTTCTTATTCTTTTGGGTACTACGCTTACCTGTTGGTTTCAGGACGCGTTCGATCTTCTTGTCTCCCACGCTGACGTCGAGCCACCTGACAACACACACCGCAGAAGCACACGTTTAGTTATATATATATACATATATTGAATGTACAATACAATTAATTTGGCTCTTCTTTAGTTATAACATATCATAAATACATGTACATGTACTATATGTCTGAATGTGCGATGCAAAGCCAAACAAAATATCAACGAGAAGCTGCTATACAAAGTTAAACCCCAATATACAATTTTCAAGTTTGAAACAAGAATCTTCATATCAAACCATACAACTATTTTTAAAGGCAATCCATAAACAAAGGGTTGGCGCAATCATTGTAATACAGCATAAAATATAAACATTCCCAAAAGAACTAACTTATTGCACGGGAAGTAGACGGCCTCTCCCTCGTTTTCGCGAACGCGCACACACTCGCACTTCCATCCTTCACCGGAAGCGGTGCCGTCGTGGCCAATCACGCATGACTTGAGCTCGCCCAATGACACGGCGGCGATCTCGAACGTGTCGGTCTGACAATGAAAAAAAAAACAGTTTAGGAAGGCTTGTGAACATTGATGTCAAGGATTGCATGTTTTAAAACAACGTGGTAAAGAAAGCTTTCAAAGTTATTAACTTGTTTAGCAAGAGTCCAGCAAGTGCGCCTATAACGATTTCTATATATATTTATTGTTTTCTCTCTCTCTCTCTCTTTGTTTTACTCTCTCTCTCTCTCTCTCTCTCTCTCTTTCTCCTTTTCTCCCCCTCTCATTCTGTCGCTCGTTCTTTCTCTTCTTTTCTCTCTATACATGAAGGTTTCCTAATCCCCTCTCTCTCCCTCTCCCCCCCCTCTCTCTCTCTCTCTCTCTCTCTCTCTCTCTATCTTTCTCTCTCTCTCTCCCTCCCTACCTCCCTCCTTCTATCTCTCTCTCTCTCTGTCTCTCTCTGTCTTTCTCTCTATCTCACCTGTCCCTGCTGGAACTTGTGACTCTGATCGGAATGCACGAGACGTCGTTTGCCAGTGTCGCCCCGTTCGCCCTGCAGCGTCACGTAAACGAAGGCTTCCGTGTCGGCGCCGGGCTCATTTCCGGTCTCCACGGCGATCTTGTATTTCACGACTAGAATAGGTGCAAATATTTATTATTTAAAAGCGGCTCATATACCATTATATCCTTAATTTGTCAATCAATTCTATAACATACATAAATTCAAAATCTTAAGTTTTTTATAATCGATTTGAGTGCATTCAAAGTCCGTTTTCTAAAGCTCATAATAGCTTTGAAGCCTATTTTATACATATTTTTTATCTTATTCCTTTATTTAACTTCAAAGGATGCCCTTTGTTAGAGAACATCATCATTTATCCAGCGGTTAATAAACTTGATACGTCGCAAATAAAACTTGAACTTGAGAAATACATATGGAATGACGTACCTGGCAGTACGTCTTGCGCGGGTCGTACTGCGGGCATCTCAAACATTAGGGTGCCGTCGCCGGAATTACGTGATAAAAGGGTGTCGAAGCGGAATTTCAGTGTTTCCTTGGTCTGTGTGTTTTGCAATTTCACCTAAAGAATGAACACATATTAAAGCACCTAGATGAGCCTATTTATGTATATAAACATAAAAATAAAGGCTCAAACATTTCATTTTATCACTAATATAGTTTGCTCTCTTTTATCCTTTGCTATTTTTCTCCATGCATCATTAATTGTTTTGACTATACTTCATGATATTTTGTCGTTTATTGTCTTTTTGAAAGTACGTGCACATAACTATCGAACAACTTAAACACTTTCGCTTCAAAATTATTGTTTTATTCCAATCATTATTCTTTATTCAAATCCTGCCAAGCATTGTTTTTCATGTCTTACCTCTTTTATTTTCCAGGTAGGATCAACGTCCTCAGACAGAGGATGAAGCTCTACGCGCACTTTGAAGATGGTTCCAACCTTCAGCAAATTTATCTACAACAGCAATCAAAACGTACATCAATAGATACGGTTCTCTCTTTTTATCAATAAGACATATTGGTCTGGTTTAATTGAAATCCTAGATTATTCGAGACAATCCTTGAATAAAATCCCATATGATATTCTCTAAATCAAATCTAGGAAAACTAAACTTGCAGCAATTTTTTTCCCCAAATTTAGATTATTTGGGAAAAAATGAAACAGCGCTTAAACATTGAATTATCAAACTGTTTATACAAATACACTTTGTTAGGCCTATTACTACATGGTTAGGGTGTATTTCTTAAAGAAATGATAGTGAAAGGCTAGGATGCAAATATAAAGTGTATTGCACCGTAGAAACGCCTGATCTACTTTTTCCATAGATACATGGAAATTAATATTTTTCGGGATAATTTAATAAAACAATTATTTTAAACATTTTGTGTCTTTTTTGTCCCTAAAATAACCTTTTATCTTTTAATTTTTGTAAGTTCAATGTAATTATATTGAAAAACCAAGCATATTCCTACTTTTAAAAAATAAATGAGTATAAGAAAACTAAAATTTTGTTTTGCGCAAAGTCGCCTTCCAGAGCCTCTCATTTTTAAACAGGTGGATTCACGATTATTTGTTACGTCACAAACCAAACCTCAAACGTCATAACGTCATGAACTCGAACATAATTATGTAAACAACAGGTGCAATGATGGGAGTAGGAAAAATCAGAAAAGAATTCAAAGCTGATTTTTAACGAATTAATTGAATGACATGTGAAATTTATTAGCTTAAATTAACAATTATATAAAATGTTTCAATATGTATACATAATGGCAGGCGAAACCTATAATATGTAAGTTTCAATTAAGATTTTATTTCGAAATGTTCAAAATACATGCATAGCACATGTACACATATTCACCTGCATTTAATACCTTATGTCCACAAATTCTTGGGCAATCCTTAGATCAAACCCATTTTGTTTAAACAAATAGGACATTACAAAATCATCGAAATCAGAGGTAACCCTGTAGTAAAGGGAATCCATTATTCAGATTCAGGATGTGTAGATGTTTATTGCACTCAGGGAGTCGAAGTGGATGCACTCAGCCTCCGGCTTCGTGCATCCATTTCGACTCCCATCGTGCAATAAACATCTACACATCCTGAACCTTCATAAAGGATTCCCATAATGTAACATATTTTTTACCTTGAACTGATCCTGATTGCCCGCCCTAAACATTTCGTTCTGTCCGGCGTCACCCAGGATTATCTCTCCGGAGTTGCCGTCGGATCCATAGACAACGAGAACAATGCGTCCATTGGCTGCGGTCTCGTCCGTGGCGATCAATAGCTTCCAGTCGCCCTCTGTAAAGATATTTATTACATGACTGAAGTATTATGATACTAACATTCAAAACAATACCTAGATGAAGTCATATGCAGGGCAATATCACCCGGGTAATATATCTTTGTGCATGGCTAAGACAACCTCGTAAATTTCCAACTTTTAACATAAATGTTAGGTAATAAAATAAGAAAATTGTTTGGGTCCTAATTGAAACGGGTTTTGACACTCGGGATAAGAGAAGGTATACATTTCTTTGCCCAATATGCATTTTTGAGGACCATCGGGTATTATTACTACAACGAAACCCATAATTTACTGTTAATTATACGAATAGGCCTGAAAGGGTTTTTTTCTCAACTTACCTTCATACATGGTCTTTTGTTTGACCGGGGTACCGGGTGCCCCTTCCTCGGGTATTGGTGTCTTCCTAGGTTTCCTCGGCTTCGGTTTACTCTCGACCGGAGCATCTTCGGGTATTTCCGTGGAGAACACGTTGGATCGCGGATTGCCCCCTTGAAAACAATATAAATATATAATTTTTGTAAGGTATCTTGTAAGCACAGGGGCTCATACACTCATACATGTCATTTCTATATTGCACGCGGTTTTTCAGGGACAAAGATAAACTTTTACTTGGAGAAAGTGCAGAACACGCTGTGCCTAGTACAATATAGATATATTTTTCGTGCTGATGCGGGCAAGTAATAACGTCAGGAGAACATAGAATAATTTATTACGCAAAAGACATAGTTCGCAATTTAGTGAACTATGACGCTTTGTTTTATGATAAAACTAGATTTTTTAAATACAACATTTCAATAATGCATACTCACAAGTAATGACTTCCGGATATAGCCTTGTATTCCGATCGCCGGTGTCGACGGTCGGTCGAATCTTTCCGTCTTTCATCATTCCAAGGTTGATGCCGGGTGAAGCGATCGACTCCAGGGATACAAAGCACTGATCTTTGGTGAGTTTGATTTTAAACTCGCAGTTCTTGTCGCCTTTGCCCTGTGTAAGACAACAATTTAAGAATTATATACAAGTATTACCATATTCGATTTTATATCTCACATTTTGCACAGGTTTTACGGTAAACTGGCAGATTTATTTTCTCTTGTGATAGGTATTAAACGAACAAATATCCTTCATAATGACGATATGAATTTTTAAACAATGTGATGATTATTCAAAATTATAACGTGATATTATAACTGATTATACAATAGAGTCTATATGAATCTTGAAAGAGTAATGCAGATCAATTACCTAGATAAATTTATGGAAATAACGTACAGTTTCTGTAGTTTGTTTAAATCAATGTGATACGTCAATTTCATACATCAGTTTTATATCAAACACGTATACGCCATGCATGACTGACCTTGACATTACACACTCCGGCCTGGATTTGGATAAATTGACCCGGAAACGTGATGCTTTCAAACATGCGCACTTTTTGCTCGCCCTTGACCTTGTGAACTTTGAATTGGGCCAGGCGGTTTCGCTTTCCTATAAATATAAGAAATGTTCAATATGAAAGATAAAGTTATATGTAGCCAACAGCCTAAAACATATTCATTGATGATCAACTGTAAAAGCATTTTTTTCGTAATTCATCTGTCTACGTTTTATGTTTTTTTTTTCACAGAGGCAATTCGCATTTAATTTACTGGCCTTAATCAGGAAAAAATATCGACTATTTAAATTTGACAGTTAATCTAGGCTTATATTTAGAAGGTTAAACATATAATGATATTGTGAATATTCCTAACCAGTTCCAAAGAGTGTGTCGTCATGATCAATGTTCAGCGTTTGAGTCAAAGATGTGTTAAACACAATCACGCCCTGGTCTCGGAATATTCCCTGAAATAAATAAATATAATGGATGTAAGGTTTGTTCATAAATATTGTTCATTGATTTTTTCCATAGTAGAGCACTATCTAGTGTTATGTAGCTAAATTATAAAGGGCAAACTAAGGTTACACGTAACAAGGGACAGAACTGACAATACATACATGAGAACTTTTCAAACTGATATATTTAGCCAAGGATGTCACAAAAAAAACATCCAAACATCAGCTAACTAAGCAATATCATTTTTTATCTATACATGACCATGTTCATGATCTTACCTTTGGATAGACATAAAAATGCTTTGCAGTATCAGTCAAATCGGCACCACGTGGGTCTGCAGGCTTGCCATTGGGTTGGATATTAATGAACTGCAGCGGGTATTTGTTGGATTCCAAAAGTACGCTACGGTCTTTTTGAACGCGGATTTTGAACTCGCAATATGCGCCTCCCTTTCCCTGTAAAAACAAATAAAAACATAAATAAATTAATTGGGAAGATAATTTCTATTTAGGCAGTTATGGATCTGGAAATATAATATTCAAATGAAATTTTAAATTGAATAATTGAAATATAAATTTGTCAAATTTGTCGAATGCAATGGTTGCAATTATCTTAAGTATTTATTCAAACTTGAAGTGAATCAACAATAAGTTTACTAACTTTATATTTCGTCAATATCTACTCATTTATTTCTTAAGATATATTGATACTGTGAATGTATTTTAAGGTGAGGCAAATTCGTTGTAAATATCTTAGCAAAAATAATTTTTAAGTAAGATGTACGATCATATATTTTGCTACGTAACCTATAAGACTAAATCCTTAACCCAAGAAAAAACAACAATTGACAATTAACCATAACGAGCAGCATGCAACCTTGGTGCGAACAAGTTCTCTTGATATGGAAGACCAAAATGAAGTGCATGCATTAACCAACAAATAACGAGATAAGAATTATAGAATATATTTTTTGAAAGAAAATTTATCTAAGTAGACTCAAAATGTGAACAACGGGAGAAGCTCGTTAAATAGAATAATAACAATAAATTGCTTACAATATACCATAAACCCCTAAAGATTTTCTAATTCATGTATAATTAAGTGAGGACTAGTCGAAATAATTAAACGAATCGAATTTCTTTAATTATTGTAGACGAATTTCTGAGAGTCCGATTCTCGTATCTTCTTAACATTCTGAATAACAACCACCGCCAACACCAAACTAGCTTGATTAATCTTATTTTCTAAAATATTCAACCAAAACCCTGTAAAACGCACTTTTTTACCTCTGAAATAAAATAGAATGG
>LQRL01135714.1:14524-39844 GCA_001703475.1 Hydroides elegans | reverse complement strand
TCTGTCAACCGTCTCCCGAAACGGAGACGCCCGTCTCCCAAAACGGAGACGTCTCCGTTTCGGGAGACGTCTCCGTTTCGGGAGACGTCCTCGACCTGGTCACAGTGACTTGTTTAGCAAGCACAGCAGCTCATGCACAACCCTGCATCAATAGAGTGCTGCCACTCATACTCCAAGCTCCGCCCCTTTAGTACATTTAATTGATTGCGTAACGAATCACAGCGCGAGAGCGCTTTATAGTGGTTTTCAGTGGGACAACACTGGATACATAAATTTCAAGAGGTGATGACACTTTAATCTAAATAATGTTATTAAAAAGTATAATGTTACAATTTTAAACCCCCTATTCGCCATGTTGAGTGTATAAGCAATATATTCATATAGATTTTATAACGTAATTACGGCATTAACATATAGAAAAAGGTAATACAAAACAGAAGGGGTTGTTGGCCCTAAAAAGTGAAGCGATCGCAATACCTGCATTTTTTCGTAAACGAAAAGATTGCAGATAATTATTCCCACTAACAACTTGTACTTTCCAATGGGTTGCTTTTGGGAAACTCCTTACAGCTGTTCAATTTAGAAGACTACCTCGGTTTATTGCTCACCTAGAAGCCCATATTTGTGTTCTCATGTGAATTTATATATGTAAACAAATACTGAAAATTTTGATTTTGATAACATTTAAAGGTGTGCAAATAAGCAAATTATTCATTTGATAAAAATATAAATAATCGCGCAAAATATCATCTTTTTGCCTACTTTTGTAACAAAGGGGTCGCAATTTTTGCTACCTCGGTTTATTGCTCACCCTATTATTTTCGTTATTTGTCGTTAATAATATTTCATTTTCGTGATTGATAAGTCTTAAGATAATAACCTTATCCTCCTGCAATGCATAAAGCATGGTATTTGACATTTGCATTGGCTTGCACATATAAAAATGCACATGTAAAATCATTAAATTCCAGACTTATATTGTATATGCCTATAGGCTATCAATATTCAAGGGATCACTGCTTATATGTTGTTTAAATATGGATATTCTATAAAAAAAATGATAGTGCTAGAAGCAGCAACTAGTAATATATAATACAACATTACATACATATACATGATACAGTATTGAAGTAAAATTAATACTCAGCTAGATTACCTAAACCTCCAAAAACATGCTTTGTAAATTACAGTAAGCGAATCAGGGCTCAGGACGAAATTTAATATATTGATTTCAATAAAACGCATTCGAAACATATACAATATTTAGCAGTGAACTGATCTGGTTTCAATTCATCTAATACAATTGTTTAACATTAAACACAGACAAGAATTCGTTTATCCAGCTAAAGTATACTAAAAGTCTTGGATGTTTAGCACATGATATAGAATAATGCAATTAGATAGGTTATTTTATACATAGATAAGGATAATTCGACCAGGCAAATCAGTAAAGAAAACCCATAAAGTGGTCATTATTGACAAACACATGAGGTGAGCAATAAACTGAGGTAACGAAAATCCCGACCCCCATGTTTCAAAAGTTGGTTGAAGTAGATTATTATGCGTGGTTATTTACATTTTTATTTAATGAATATTTGGTTAATTAGTGCACCTACAAATGTTGTGAAAACCAAAATTTTTCTAATTGGTCAACATATGAATATTTATATCAGAACACAGAAACAAGCGTTTTGGTGAGCAATAAACCAAGGATATATTCTACGTTTTAAAACGCCACTTTGAAAACACGTTTCAGACATAAATTAATTTTGAAAATACGGTTGGTTAGGAAAAACAACCTGCACGACGCTTCGAATAATATGGCCAGGTATATATATTATTTACACCTGTTGCATAAACAGCCATACTATGTGTTATCATAAGGAGTTTTAGAGTAAATTATATGTATTTGTATCTGTAACCATGACCATATATTATAGCAGTAACTCGTGCACCACATTGTACATGCAAATTTGTTTGTTAAGAAAAAAAAAACATTTATTCAATTATCATCTCCAGACATTTAATACATATTGACAGATATCAAATATAAAAGCGGGTACAACTCCAATAAAAACACATGTTACAAACGAAGCGGAAAATGTGACAAATATACATATATACGCAAATAAAAGCCCATTCCTTATATATTCCACAACCTTTTGGCCCGGAGCGGGGATTATCAAAATATGCGAACATGAGTTTCTGTGCGAGTTAGTGACGATTTGCCCTTTAGCTGAGCCAGGTTGACATTCATGAAAAGACAATATTTTCGGAGCTAATGGTGTAACTTTATGGTCAGGGTTTGAAATCCAGACTTAAATGTGAATAAGGATGATTTGATATTAGAAAACTATGATCGTTATCATGTAATTACATCAAAATGACATGGAACGTGAATTTTAAGTTTCCACATTTTGCCCATACTTTACCATTTTTCTTATGGAAATATCGACCCCATCGGGTTTCGACCTTTTTCCGATGGTGGCAACCGAGTCCTGAATCAACGATTTCTTTTTATCATACAAATATTTGAAGAAAATTATGTTGTTCTATAAGTTGATACATGTATTATGGAGTCTGTCCTGATTGATCCCTGTGTCGTAGCACCTCTCTTGATCGTCCCATTTAATCGGAGTACTACTAAATTAGATCAAACAGAAAATCAGAATTTATAGCCTTTAATTCAGTTGAAAGTTTTGGTGCAAGATATAGCTAGCTCAATAATACCATCAATAAAAATAACATCACATGCCTTCATTTTACACTGGAATGTCTTGCAATTTTAGTCTTTAACTGCTCAATAAACTATAATTTATTGATATGCCACACAAACTGTAGCATAAACGTTTTTAAACGATATTTATGCTCCGAACTGGAACAAACCTAAGTTATCAGCATTGTTTTGCATTGATACTGTCAGTTGCCACTTTGGGTTTTTTATTACAATGGGGGTCATAAGTGAACAAATAAATGAAGGACTGAAAAGACGCAAATCCAACGTCGTGAATAAGTTATACAATGTGACTATATTGAAAGAGCAATTATAAATGGAATATGTCGAGCAATTAAAAATGTATTTCGTATGTTTACAACGCGCATATAATTCACCATAGTTCAGTCGTTGCATTGAATGATTAAATGGTTTAACTGTAAAAAAAAATGTGTGTTGATTAATTAGTGAAACTTTTAATGATGTTTTAAGGATAACAAGGTGCAACCAAATACAATATATATGAACACCCGTTGTCTTTAAAAACTTGGATTTACATAAAAAATTGTTCACTTCTTGAATTCAACATGGGTGAGTTGTCATAATAAATAGACATTTTGATTGCTTGATTTGGTACTTGGCTCAATTTAATAACACATTAAAGTGGCTTATCAGCTCATTATCTATTGTTATCTTCTATTTTTAAAGTATTCAATTTGTAATTAATTGGTATATGGTGAACTAGGATTATTCATTCAAAAGTGTAATCGAAACATTTGAATATCTCTTTACTATCTTTCATGTTCATATCAGATCAATCAAATGTGAAACTTAATTATAATACGGCCTTTTACATGGCTGTATATGTGAAAGCATTATATATATATTTTTTATATACCTCCTATAAACTTTACATGCTTTTTCGGTTTTTATTGATTTGTTTCTTTATTTTAAGACTATAATTATTTTTTGCATTGTTGTATTAGACATTTTTTTTTTGGCCATCGGCGAATATGGTAAAGGCTTTGGTATGTATTTTGGGGTTAGCAGTACTAAATATTGCGGTCCAGACACCATGCACGCTTCTTTCGCCGAACAAGCGTTTTAATATATTCTATGATTATATATCCTCTCGTTCTTTTGAGCCTCTATATGGACGCTTTTTAAACGGGTTTAAATAGGGAATGTTACTATTGGGGTGGGGGCTGGGTGTTGGAGAAGTGTCGCTAGACCGATATAGAGTTTACAATTTTGTCTTTCCCTGTCGACGCCATATTACAGTATTTCAACAACATTGTAATATCCTGACTAAACCCAGTATCAATCTATGAAAATAGGAAAATATACCGACCCTACTGGCTATGTAGGATGGTTTGGTACATATTTGTGTGTTACACCCTTAATTGAATATACTATAGGGATTTTTGTTTTTATAAACATTAATTATAGCTGTTTCAATGTTTACCAATAATATTATACTCCAGATGCCTTGGCATATAATCATTAATACTACCACCTTTAATATACTGCAGCCGATCCTTTCATTTATTTGTTTTTTTTTTCAACGATTTCCTCTGAATGCCCTGACACCCAGTTGTATGTGAGTTCGATTCTCGTTAACCGCTGAACGAAACTATATTTTTTCTTAAGATTTAAATTAAATATGATTCGTTCGATATATTCGGACGGATTACTGTGGGGTTATTTCCTGTTATCACTTTCCTGTTATAACTTTGTCAACATGCTATATAAAGAACGTTCACATTTTAACTCATATAGACGTTCTGTTACGTCCCGACGTCTGGTGAACATTCTTCAGACGTCCAATTTTGTTGCAACATTGCAACGGCGTACTTCCTTCCTACTCAATGAACAAGGTTGTCGGGAAAACTTTCATATGAAAACTTAATCTGACGTCTTGTGGAGTGGCATTGCACTAACAATCGCCAAATATAGATGCATTTTAAACAAGGTGACGATGTTTCACCATATTTTTGGACATACCATAGAAATGACACTTTTAAGAGCAACTAATCGCAAAATTAAACCTGAAACATCTACTATTATGTTGCTTAACCCTGTTCTTACCCCTTCATCGCTAACACTCAACTATTGACTCGCAAAGTATTTCGTTACAACAGCATATGAATGACACTATTTCCCATTGCTCCATAGTAGCAATAGCCCTGGACAAAAGACCTGATTATATCTCAAGTGATAGGTCCACAAATACGCAATGTTGACGAAACGACAAATCAATTGAGATCCAGGTTTTAATTGCTCTTTAATCTGTGCTAAGAGGTTGTGGTTCAAACATTAATAGATTAGCGAGATCTTTACAGCGGATGTACACAACGATCTGTTCTCAAAGATAATTATTGGTTTGTTGCTTAACTGTTCTTGCTGGAATACTCACCGAAAATATTTGATGTCATTTTTAGTGCATATAGACTATGCCATTACGTTCTTTTTAGACGTGACGTTGAAAGTTAGTTTTTATAGGAGCCAATATGAAAGTTTTACGGAGTTTATGAGGGTGGGTGATTTTTACCGAAGGTGTTTAGCATTATGCGGTGTTCATTCGGTATACATATATGTGAATACTTCAATATAGGAAACATCAATTACACACACGAGTATGAAACAGGTTTTAAAATACAGAAACCTTTCCAAACTCGCTCTCTGGGTACAATTGTAAATGTTTTGACGTGCGATCTCGCAATGAGTCGCGAGCCGGTTTTTACATATACGGAGCACAAAGGAGCTTCTTGTCCGTTAAGAGGCTGTAGCACTTTGCCACTCGATACATTGACTGCGACAGGGACTATTTTGAGAACTTGATAAGATGTTGATTTTCGTAATTGATTGGTTCGTTATTATTATAAATAGTCTAGGTGGTTAATTCAATATGAAAACTGACAATGTTATTGAGTAACAATGGGTTACTAGTGGGTACAGAACCTCGGATCAATCTTTCTATAGTACCAGGAGACTAAAAATATGAAAATTAATCATGTCCATGAATCTGTACCCCCATACCTTCGATATACCTGATTAAAATATAGTGTAATTTGCAGGGGATTGAATACAATTGCTGTGTTATTGTAAGCTACAACTCGATTTTGATATTACATTCTATACCACTTTTAAGCCATCTTTATCTGAATACAGAGATAGACAAACACTTGCTTTATTGTTTCAAAGCATCCAAGTATACTTAATATACTGATTCTAAATATATGATAAGTATAAGTACAATTTCCCCCTTGACCTACCGACCGCTTCTTATTTATAAGAGTAAAAAGAGTGTTTTTTGATAAAACATTAAAATGCTTTAAATTTAGTTTTGAAAATTACACAAAACATTAAGTGATCTTAAAATGAATTCACAATCAATAATAATATTATAATAATACTTCATGTTTTCAGGAAAATACCGTAAAATATTTGCCCCGAGGGAAACCGTCCGGAAGGGACCGAAGGCGAAGCCTGAGGTCCCTCCCGGGCGGTTTATATTCTTAAATTGAAATGATTAATAAGACCAAGCGCACTGTTCATAATAAAAAAATATGGATTTTCTTTACTTAAAGCGTCCAACGACATGCCACCCGGGAGGGTAACGTTAAGAATAAAAATTACGCAATAGATGCGCTTACGCATGAAAATTTGCATTGTGGCGTAATTATTGCGTCATCGTAAAAATACGGCAAGTGGAAAGCCCTGTGACGCGTCTTATGTTTTCTTTATAAAAACAACGTCAAGCATGAAATAAAAGGAAACACGCCACGAAGTTCAAGTGATTAAGTACATAAAAAGGATATAATTAACAATCATGGCCGCTGCCGTTAGAGCTATCAGCATCGCTCTTCTCATCTCTTCATTAGCCACCGCCATCACCTCAACACAGCCCTCTCACCAATCACCCAGGCAACCCGTGTGCTCCGTTGCTATGTACAACGACACTCGCGCCTACCAGGCATGCCGTACCCTTGACGCTTTGCAACAAAACTGGTTTCCCTCTCCGATCGCTGGGCTCTTCAGTTTTCTCGATTGGAACGGATTTGACGGGTTCTGGCAAAACGGCGTTGTCTTGGAAACGATGGCGAATTTCATGCATTATACGGATAGCAAAAGGTATAAGGCGGTGCTGGAAGCGGCGTGGAGGCCCTTGGATGATTTAGTACACGCGTACTTTCCCTGTCCGTCTTGTGATGACGAGATGTGGTACGGTCTCGCGTTTGCGAGGATCTACGAGGTGCTGGGAGATGAGCGCTTTTTGAATACGTCCATTGATATATTTAACTGGACCATGACCACGTGTTATGATTATACGGACTCGTGCAATGGTGGCGTGTTTTTCGGTGGTGGGCATGGTAATAAGATTACTATTACGAATGGACAAACCATCGTGTTGGGGGCGAAACTTTATCGACTCACCGGAAACGACGATTATCTGGATAAAGCTATAAACGTCGTGACGTACCTCGATACAAACCGAGTGGTTCATCCTGATACGTTTCTTGTTTCGGATTCGCTCAATATAACAACATGTGAAGCTAACAATAAAACCAATTATACGTACAATAGCGGTATGATAATCGGCGGCTTGGTTCAACTATATCTGGCTACGAATAAATCGAGTTTCCTCGAGGTCGCCCATACCATGGCAAAAGCGAATATAAAACATTTATCACATAATGGTATTCTCACTGAATACTGTGATACGATCGATAATTGTGATAGTGACCTAGATGCACATATGTTTAAGGGGGTCTTTGTGCGGAACATTCGATATCTCATGGATGTATCGAATACATCGCATGCAGAATATTATCGAAATTGGATCCAACGCAATATTGACAGCCTTTTGGCAAACGCGTCGTGTGCCTTAAACCAAAGAATATCCACTGCGAAATGTAACCTGACCTTTATTGACGGTCCCCCAATGAACAACATAACCGGTCCCGTGTTCTCAACCAACTGGCACGGTCCCTTCACCTTCAGCGCACCTGCCAGCCAAACCCAAGCGCTTGACCTCCTGATTTCCGGTATTGCCAAGGACACGAAATGTCAAGGTCAACATTGTGATTATAACCCCAAGGTCAATGTCACAAAGATCGAGTCGTGTGACCCTGACCCCTGTCCGACCAATCAGGCGTGCTGCAAGTGGACCGGAACATCCGGGACTTTTATCACGTGTTGTGCGCCGTATCAGTATTGTTATGATGGCGGCTGCTACTAGATTTGATAATGCGCATCAATAAGAGATAACCCGGATAGATTTAGAAATAGTTTAATTGCGATATCTTATTTTTAGTAAACTAAATAATTGTTTGCTTTTTGTCAAGTGGTGTGCGTTGAGAAAATGTTGAAGGATAAATTATAATGCTTTGGATGCGTGTTATGCTCCATGTAGGAAAAGGGTTCGATTGCAATATTTCATTTATATTTAGCAAAAATATTTTATATTTTACGTTTTCAATAATATGCTTCACATGTTTGTATTTTTTGTGTTGTTTGATTTGAAAATGGATATTTGTTGTATTGCGACGAAGCCTCAACGTAACTCCTAAAGTCGGAGTAATCATAACGTCTCCTTAGATATCTTGCTATAAAGCCAAGATATGAAAGCCCGACTTCTTTTGACAATTGGTCTATCTGATTATGACAGTTATCGTAAAACGGATATTCGTGTAATGGTAAACGATTAGTACTCCAGACTTCAGACGTCAATACCAACATCGCCATTAATAACACAATATTCAATGATCTTACATTGACAATTTATGTGTATTATTAATACGCCACTTAAGACTATCTATAGCGACGATCCCGTATAAAAGCGGGTGGGCTTTTGTTGTTGAATTCTTCGCCTATAACGATTATCGAAAGAGCATAAAGACGTGTGGATTTGCCTTTTATAGCAATTATAAAGATGAAAGGATTTCTGTCTGACTGATCGATGCTTAATGTCTATGACTTATGTTGACAGGGGAGGAACTCTGTAACCATAATATGAATGAATGATATATGTTATTCCATTATGCATGAAATCCTAATGTTGGTTTACAACCTTCTATCAATTCTATATATATTCCAATATAGAAGTTTTGTGATGCAACACAACTGCTTTTGAACTTCCCACTCGGCAAGGGTCGTGACGTCGAGAGGACGACCAAATTTTGGCCCATATGTAAGTTTTCCGGACGTCCTTTTACGTCCCGGCGTCCGTATGACGTTATTCGTACGATTCTTCGATGCGACGTCTTTTCTACGTCCGCGACGAATAAGGGTGTCCGAAAAACTTACATACGGGCCCAAATTAGTTGGTCCTCTCGACGTCCGTTGACGTCTTGCCGAGTGGGTTAAAACAACTATTTTGGGAGAGGATCCATATGTCTCATTTCAAATACAAACTTCTCCTCACAGACCCAGAACTAGTGCATTTAATTATAATAAAAATCCAGGTGCCATGCCCTATTTTAGGCCCATATTAAGGTTTTCGGACGTCCTTTTTTCGCCAAGGACGTTGCACCGACGTCGCGTCCGAGCGTATGCAAAAATGACGTTCATCAGACGCCGGGGCGTAAAAGTACTTTCGGAGAGCTTACATATGTGCCCAAAGTAGTCGCCCTTCAAGCGTTAGGTCCGAACGCGACGTATTATAAACGACCCATGCCGAGTGAGATCGCATAGAAATCCATTAGAAAAATGCATGAAATTGTTAAATCGTGGTTTGCATGGATCCCTTTGTCTATGATATGAGGACGTTTCATTGGGCTAAATGGTGCACACAATAGATAACTCTGAAACACAATTACTCACTAATCTGGTTGTTTACCAGCGTTTTCATCGAAACTCATTTAATGCTTATGGACATATTTTGCATTATAATCAAGCACGGATCCAGAACAATAATAACCGGGGCGCCTCAAGAATGAACCATACAAGAGCAGAACAGGGAGTCCAATGAATTTGTTGGAATAATATACCAGAGCAAACGGGGCGCCCACAGAAAGCTCCCCCTTCAAATCCGCGCCTGATAATTATATTGCTGTAACATATATCAAATGTATATATATATATGACTGTTATGCGATATTATATTGCTCCAGTCTGGATTAAACGGCATTTAGTACGAAAAGCCATAATGTAATGAAGACCAAGAAGACACACATTGGAATAACCCGCTTTGTGTTTATCAACTCAATTAGTTTATGTTTATCGCATGTTTGCATGAATAGTTGTCTGGAGAATAAACATATATTATGTTATTTGTAAAAGGATATAAATATGGAATTGAGATAGACTTCTGGGAATCGCACATACGACAAATAAGATTTTTCAAATGAAGGTACATATGAACATACGGATATGTGTAATTGGAGTTCATGCAAAATAATTTGTACATAAATTATAGTCGCGTTTTAGATTTTTTTGATACAGTTTAAATCATAACTTCAATGATCATTTACTACATAAGGTAAGTGGACAGGTGTAAGGGCCTGGTGACAGTGGAAGCGTTTCTTGCTTTTATTTTCTAGCAAACCTGTATTGTAAGGTATTCTTTATGGGAAGCAAAAAAGCAAAAATTCATTGACGTAATTCTTCGACCAGACGTACGCAGTTTATTGCGTCGACGTTGCGATAAAGCTTGACGTCGTATTAAAAACAAAACGTTGTCGAAGCGTAAAATGACGTCTGAACATTTCATGCAGGATTAAGTGATTGGGTCTAGACATTTTGCTACGAATTCAAGCCCTACCCTAGCCGGTACTACTTGTTCTTATTTGATGGAATCGGAAAATAAAGCGAAAGGAAAGGATGGTTCACCAAAATAATGTTGGACTTGAATATCTTAATTAAGTATTTGTGATTTTACCGCATATGAAACTTTATCGCATTGTATTTTTTAATTGAAATTTACCAATTTTTTCGCCTAGTTTACAATAGTTATAATTGTTAAATATCGCTATAAGGCATTGATGAACTAAATGAGTTCACCACTTATTATAACTACAACTGCATATGCTGGTGTCAGGCAGGACCCATCCAGCAACTGCATTTTGCAACCAATTATGTTTCATTATGTCAATTTAATCCAGTGACTGGGACTGTTTGAGGCCCTGCCTACATAAAATCGCTGGGGTTGCGATTTTCACTGTTTTCACTGTTAGTAAATCGCAATGAGTGACAGGATAAGTCCTCGAAATGTTCCACAAAGAAAACAGCTACCCCAGCGACCAGAATCACTGATTTAATGTGGGCAGGGCCTGACGTGACGTGCTTGTCCGCGGTGTTACTATTCAATAATAAATTCACTGTTATAAAATCAAACAGCAAATATGTAATGTTCCGTTGTCAAAAGTCATAAATCTATGAAGCCCAACCTATTCAAAAATCAATTCATGAGACAAAAAAGAAAAGAGTCACAAAAAAGGATTCCTTCAGTCTCTTATACACTGATCTTCCATAGTTTCGATAGACATTTTCCGGATAAATAGTTTAATCTTTATGAAAAAGTTAATGGGATCGAGCAATTGTATAAAATACATTACCTTCAATTTACTCAGTAAAATCATGTAATACAATATATGTATATAAGGCGTGAAGTATAATAACAATAAATAAAAGGAATAGCTTTAGGTTGTTAAATGATATAAATATTCCCATGCAAAATCCATTCATATGAGCTCATGTGGAAAATACTAAAGAACGGTATGAAATATACATGTATATGTAAATAAATTACAATACAAAAGATATTCGGTGCACAATTTTTTAACACCATTTTATTCCATTACATGTGATATCCCATATCAATACAATCAGTCTTAATTACTGTCTCAATAGCGCATTTTAAAAACTTAATCGTAGAGCGCGAAATGAGATTAATAGTTAGCTAGGTACAAATTTCTTCATTTTTTACTACAAGGATATTTATTGTACATACGAAACATAATTGGTAGAAGATCCTACAAAATTAGCATCTTTAAATGTTTAAATGCTTTTTTTTTTACCAAATGTAAATAACAAAAAAAGCGATGGATAGAGCGAGACGGATAGAGATACATTAATAGATAGATAGAATAAGTTTGAATAAGCCGGGTTCCGAGACAAAAACCTCAAGGCAATAAAACCAGGGTCTGTATTGACATGGTCAGGACATGTTCTCATTCTAAATGTAGAGTCCTTTCTCAATTAATGGACACTTTTTTACGAACTTGTGACTTTGACTTTAAATATATGAGTCATTTTTATATCAATCTATACGATGTTTTGTCTCGGGGTAACTTTATTATTTGACTTTAAATTGTTAAACACAAAACCATAAAATTCTTCAGTATTGGAGTGTGCGGTTAAGTTAAAGCATTGCAATTGGAATAAAAATGACGTTTTCAATAAACAGACACTTGTCGTTTTCTTACTAAATTGGGGCTATAGAGCCAATATTTGGATGTTTCATGTTTTTGGTAATAACGGAAAGGACGAATTATTTTCATTTAGCTCTTAATTTTCACAACATAGTCTAAAGAGTATCAAATATATTTAACTTCAAACCCAGCACATGCACATGGTCATTTATCTAGTCTATGAGTGACTAGAACTAGTCTAGCGGTAAAGGGTTAATGATAGGGGAATCAATATTGATCTATCTCAATAACTGTTCCAAAACACTGTGACTGAACGGATTCACATTGGTTCAATAGCAGGGTGTCCATTATATGAGTCAAATTGGAAGTGTCCATTAATTGAGAAAGGCCTCTATGTTTATTCTTGAAGTTTGTCAGCACTTTTAAAACAGAATACACGGATTAACAGTGCAAAGGAAAACATGTTGATGTTGGAAACGCTCCTAGTATGGCCAGACTTCTGGAGTATCTTCTAAGCTATATGCGATTTCTATATGGTTAGAGACTGGATACGATTTCAATGTGGCGACAAGATATGTAAATGAGAAATGTAAAATATGTTTTTCATGATTGCAGTGTGATATTGTAGACTTCGACTGGATTAACATTTTGTAAATCATATCGATTGCAATCGATTCAATTACACTGGCTAAAAAATGGAAAAATGCAATTAAATAATCTCCCTGTCGTGGTTTATTTGTTTTCCTCCTAAACATTGAACTCACTTTTCTTTTGAAAAAAATCTCAATGTTTTGTGAATGGTCCTTTAATATATAAATTTGGCGACTGTTTCCATTTTGATTTTACATCGATAAGCCACTTTATTGTCATTACTGATACCAATGACAATCAAGATGGCAATACTCTTAAACTACAATATTAAGTAGTATCATTATTCACATTTATATCACGATTAAGCAAAAGTCCTTATTATCACTTTTGTTACTACCTTCATTTGACAACTGAAATACTGAAATACATTGATATAGTCTACACGGATAACGCAGCCATTACGAACAGCGAAAAGCAAGCATCCGTGCTTAAATGTATTGAAATGTTTGTTTGTATATGAGTTTAACGAACAAAAATCAACTCCGAATATAAAATAAAATGTGATTTTTCATATAGCAAACTTTTATTTTATGATCACTCGATAGTGTAAAGTGACACTAAAAGTAGTCATGTGACTCATCTTAAATCTCAGCGCAAAAAAATACTTTACGATATTTTTTTTATGCACGGAATTCATACATGATTTGTTTGCAGCTGACCGACGGTCACCATATCCGTAGTCTTATTTGCACGGAATCCTTCAATCGTCACCACAATTTTGTCATTATTCATTAACAAACGCCATTTTTGTTTCTATTTTAGCTGATCTGCGGTCCCCATGGTTACGCTCGGCGACGATCCCGCTGATGTTGTCGTCTGTTCAACCGGCACTCAGACCTCGCGCTCCTGCACTCCCTATTTACCATTACTGCTCCCGGAAATAAACGAAGACCGGGCACTCGAAACGGAAAGACCCGAACCGACACAAATTAAGCTACCACCGGCGCTTAAATTGGGAAGATCATTAACGGATCTAGGTGGCGCTAGTGACGGACGGGAAGAAGACGAACTTAGTAGTTTTCTGTATTCTGATCGATTTTCGCGCCTTTTTGCGTCGGCGCGCGCGTTGAAACGCGAGAAAAGACGGTCTAAGTTATCGGGTAGTTTGCCGAATTTGGGCGATATGAGTTTGAAGGTGGCTTTACAGGGTGTTCCTGTTCCGGTCGCGAAAATAAAAGAAGGTGGTTCAGTAAGTCGTGGGCCCCGACGACAACATACGATTGCTGATTTGAATAACATGCGGAATAAGTTCACGCAGAATAGATACCCTACGAGTGACAATATTATTCTGAATGGACATTCCGATAAGGAGAATCGACGAAGCCGGAATAGCCCCGTATCTGTTGGTTCCCAAACCACCGCACGCACTGTTCAGACTAACACACCCGGCCGCGTCGGGGACTTAAACGGTTCGGAGCATGGACTCGAAGGATTATTACGCAGTGATAGTATCAAGACCCTAGACAATGGTCGCAGTAGCAGAAACTACAATTTCCAACGCTCGAAAACCAGTGTGGGTGAAAAAGAAAGCAAAGCTATAAGCACAACCTTCATCACGGCCTCTGAAGATAGTGCAATCGAAAATACAAAGCGGAGCATCTACAAATTGGATGACACTGAGAACCAGTTGAATAACACACCACGTGACGGTGTGATGCCCATTCGGAGCGTTCCGATTCTTCTGTCACCTGGGGGCGATTCGGATCGCATGCGCACACCGGAACTTGCCAAATATGTCAACAACCAAGATTCGGAACAGGGCAATTTTCCCGCAGACCAACGCAATAAAAATGGATACCCGCGCCCAGTAAAAGCTGTGCGTTTAGTAGATGACTATAGGAAATCGAAACGGCAGACACCCAAGATGGTTCTCAAGTATTACGGAAGTGAACTAGCCATGAAAAGTGGCGTTATCCCGCCCAACGCCTTGCCCGATAATTCCGCACATATTCGCGGTATTTTGTCAACCACAAACAATTCCGTCGTTGCCCTGGGAGACGGAACGGGCAAGAAAAGCGCGCGAAAAGTGCTCTTCAAGGAACGACGCAATCGACGTCAACATGACCTCGATAAAAGACTCGCCGCAACGTCCATTGTGTTATCAGCAGATAACGTGATTTTCAAACCCGAAAAAGAGGCCGCGTTATCGCTAACAACGAAAAACCTCGCCATATTTGACGAATTTCAGCACAACACTGTGAAGCCATTGCATAACCACCATAAAACGCATCATCCCAAAACCGCGGGGCTCGAATCCGCTGGAACTGGACGCACGGAAAACAACGAAACCCGTGTATTACAATGGGTCAAAGCTAGGCAAGCGTCGCAGAATAAGGTGCCCAAAATCATCCCGCTAAAATATTCCAAAACGGACATTTCGGTAGCTTCAGCGACGGCTGGAAAAGCTGGTGACGTTATAGCGGAAACAGACGAACCGGAAGTTATGAAGGCACTTCCGGCTCCGGAAACTTAGGTCGAGTTGACCCATGCACACGGCTAATAATTTTCGTTTTTCGTTTGAGAAAAGGGATTAACTGCTATGTTTCATGCAGATGTGGCTTTGAGTTTTCAGCGCATAACTTGTGTTTCGAGCTTATTTCGAGATTGGAAACGCGACATAAGGTGTCCTTACCGATAATAACAAGAGTGCTTTTGAGTGTTTAATTATATTGAGCTGCTTGATTTAAAATGGAGGAAAATATGATTTCGAAATGCTTAGTCTTTCACATGCTACAAAATATTAAGATATCTAATATTATATGTTAGAAGGTCTGTTTTTAAATATGATATTACTTGATATATTGTTTTATTACTGCTAGAATGTTATATTTAACTGGCATCTTCAATCAAATCCAGTCACAGCACGCTGGAAAATCGAATATGATCAGGCGCGGATTTAGAGGGGGGCGCACCCGGCGCACGCCCTCCTGTTCGCCCTTATATGCAAGACCAAAAAATAAATTTGCGCCCCCCGGTTCAGCCTGATAATTTATACTGTTACGCCCCCGGGTTCAATATTTTCTGGATCCGCGCCTGATGATTAATGTTCATGTAAATAAGTCTTCTGTTGTTCTGGAAAATAAAAGTGCGCATTTTTGTGTATTTTTTTAACATGTTAATGTTTCGCCTCCGATTGTTTTTTTTTTTAATTATTGTGCATAATATTGGTATTTTCGAATTGATTGTTAAATATCGTATTTTTAACAGAATCTTATTTTTAAACAGTATTTCATAAACCAGTATTATAGTTGTATGTATACTGTTGTATATCGATGATTCAGATTTTACTTCATTTTTTTTAATATGTTGAGTCCCTATATGTACACAGTTTAATTGATAAATAGAAAAGTGTTAATGTAATTGTTAAACGCATACTTGCCTACTGTAATGCATGCATATTTGTCAATAAAGATACAGATGTAATCAATTATTTTTAAAAAAATAAGATGCAATCAACTATACAATTCAATGGTAATTAGAAAATGTAGAAAATTACATCTATTCAGTTTTATGTTCACGATTTCAAAAGTATGAATAGTTATTCAAATAAACGAAAGTAGCATATATTTTCGACAATCGAAATTAACACCTACGTCCAGACTGTATATATGGGTAACCAGGGTAGATTTCATCAACATACATACATGTAGATGTTTGCTTAATTTGTTGTATACAATCAGGGAACACGGCGCCCACATGTAGTTTCGCAATATCAATGAATCCAGAGAAAAGAAATATAGCTGCAAAAATGTTAATATGAAACCATTGTAACCTTAATGTGTGGCCTTGTGTCATTGTGCCCTAATTTTAAAGGCTTCAAAAGGGTAAAAAAGGGCAATTAATTCCATTTGCTTTCATGGACGGTTGTTTACATTCTTGACATTTAAAGCACACTTAAGAAATCTTACTTTATACTAATTTCCCTTAATGTTTCCCCTCATTCTTTAGTTTCCTTTGAAAAAAAAACATGAAACTTTAGGATCGAGATGAAACCCAGGTTTATAACATGGATAAACAATAACTTTAAAGCCCACGTATAATGATGTTAAGTGAATATCAATTTAAGTGTGCATCAATGCTAAGTTTTGAAACGATACTTATAATTTTGCTTATTTACTTTGAAAGCCTTTTTACCAACTTAGTTTTTTTTTGTATAAAATTCATAAATTTCATTTTCATAAACCCCAACCCCAACATGTATATGATATCATCGAAACACAACTCAAACAATCCATAATTTTGGTTTATAATTTATTTGCAATAATATTCTACATTACAAAATCACAGAAATTTGATATTTTAGCATCACTTAAGAACTCAACAATTTTATGCAACGTCTTTGTAAGACAACAATCAACAACGTATCACAGATTTGCCATTTTGTCCTTTAATTTTTATTTTCTATTCTGTTTTTTCTTTAATCACACATTAAACTTCTCGAAATAAACGTAGAATATGTATCTAATTTATAACATACATGTAGTTTTAATCTCCCTCCCATAGTCAGCCCAAGATAAGATTACACTGTACCATTTATGAGCCTTCTATTTTTTTGTATAATGTGAAATCTTTCCATAGCCTTATCATAAACAAGTAACACTCTCTTAAAATAAATATGTTAAAGGCAGCGAATTATTCAAAAACAAATACATTGGGACAGCTCGATTTATGGAGACATGCCCAAAATATATTTATTTAAACTTCATTTAACACAACATTGAACTTGTATATGAATATGCATCCCTACACCGTAATTTATAATAAGACATACATTTATTATGCAGTTTAAATAATTCATTATGATATAAGGAATGAACGAATTTATATTCTGAAACTTTTCTATCCATACCAGGTTTTTTTTCAAAATGATTACAAATAAATACATGGTGAACAGAACGAGTGCACAATTTTTAGTACCACTAAATGCTTTAAATATTATTGCTTTTGTGTGTCATTCAAAATTTGTAGGATATATTTATCTATAGAACTTCTCATTTTGTATTTACAAGCATAGACAAAACAATTATTTTAAGAAACATTAATTACTATATGTAAGATTATGAATAAATTATAAGCTACGGAATTAGTAATTTTTTATCAACACTTGTTATTTTCACAATCTCTGAATTAATTTAATACTGAAGTGTAATCACCTGTATATTGTTTGACTCATTATAAGAAAAAGTTATTGAACTTTAGCACTGTATGTACAACTGTTGTATTTAACGTCATGCAGTTTTTGGTGAAATAAATCAAATATGATTCCCGTTATACTCTAAACTTTTGCTTTGGTCATTTTAGTTTGGCATGGTAGGGTTGGTGAAAGTGTATTATAAACGTGTTAAGGATGTTAAATAAAACTTTGAAAAGTCATACACAATAATCTAAGAAATATACCTGAACTATAGATTATACAGTATAATCATTCGTAAGTAACCTCATTTTAGTGCCATCCTTTCGAAGCACCACTCTAGCTTTCAGTTAATAAAATTCATTTAGCACACTGACGGGAAGCCCACTTTTTTCGGGAAAATAATTAAGATGTGTAAAAATCGATAAAGTAATACTTATTCTCAATTTAAGCGTACATATCATTACGACTTCTTATCTTCATGGAATCAGAAAAGAAAGAAAGTCGTCCTAAATTCCACGAATGCACGCTTTTTAGAAAAATCACGTGCTTATATTCATGAAAATGTTTACCTCGTGCTCTGTTGTCGAAAATAGGTGTAATAAAATACACACAGTGTTTGCACCATTGAATCACAGTATTGGGATAAGAAGGCCCTGTTCTACAGCTACTGTTTATAGTCTGAAATTCCACTATACAATCTCATGTTGATCCGACCATCAGAAAAAACGCCTAACGAAACCTGACATCCAAACGAAACCAAAGAGGGTCCATCGTTCGCATCAATAGAAGTGTCATGGTGATGTCCAAAATAATAGCATATGATACTTTTTTTGTATTGAGATGATGACAAACTGTCGAACCGATCAAAACCCCCGAAATATACATTTCTTTAGGACAAAGCAATTCATTATCAGGCTTCTTTCTGATGAATATTCAGGCCAATGGATCGACCCCAAAATAAATACTCTTCAAAGACAAAGTATTTCGAGTTCTTCCTGACGATGGCTCGTACCAGCCAATCAAAAGCTTCCTTCAAATCCACATCATCGCACAAACTTCTTAGTGGGCGGTATCGGATCCAGCTGGTTGAACTTGCTGCTGTGAAGAGGCATCCCGGGCATGGGGTCAAGACGGCCACCACCGACCGAGGGCGAGCTGGCGTTCTTCTTGGCTTTGTCTCCCTTGCCCTTCTGTTAATGGGAAATAAAGAATCTTTAATTAGTTATCCTTAATATGCAATCACAGCCAATCACAAAATCCCATCAGGGATCATCGCACAAACTTCTTGGTGGGCGGTATTGGATCCAGCTGGTTGAACTTGCTGCTGTGTAGAGGCATCCCGGGCATGGGGTCGAGACGGCCACCACCTACAGAAGGCGAGCTGGCGCTCTTCTTGGCTTTGTCTCCCTTGCCCTTCTGTTAATGGGAAATAAAGAATCTTTAATTAGTCATCAATGCAATCACAGCCAATCATATAATCCCCATCAGGGATCATCGCACAAACTTCTTGGTGGTCGGTATTGGATCGAGCTGGTTGAACTTGCTGCTGTGTAGAGGCATCCCGGGCATGGGGTCGAGACGGCCACCACCGACCGAGGGCGAGCTGGCGTTCTTCTTGGCTTTGTCGTTCTTGCCCTTCTGTTAAATGGAGGAAAAGTAAACAATTGATAAGATTCGACATATGAAATAAATATAGTCTATGAGAGGAGTTAGGATCCGCAGAATCATCGCACAAACTTCTTGGTGGGTGGTATTGGATCCAGCTGGTTGAACTTGCTGCTGTGTAGAGGCATCCCGGGCATGGGGTCGAGGCGGCCACCACCGACCGAAGGCGAGCTGGCGTTCTTCTTGGCTTTGTCGTTCTTGCCCTTCTGTTAATGGGAAACAAAGATAATTGAATTAGTCATCCGTTAAATGCGATAACAACCAATCACAAATTCCCCATAAGGGGTTCATTGCACAAACTTCTTGGTGGGTGGTATTGGATCCAGCTGGTTGAACTTGCTTGCTGCATCCCGGGCATGGGGTCGAGACGGCCACTACCGCCGACTGAGGGCGAGCTGGCGTTCTTCTTGGCCTTGTCCCCCTTGCCCTTCTGTTAGAGGAAATACGCTCTGTTTAGTGGGTTTATGAAATATGTAAACACAAGACGAGATTCGTTGATACGTGACGTTTTTTCATGGAAAATTATTCAAATCATTAAAAAAAATATGAGCTCCTTTTACTTAACCCAAATAAATCAAAAGGCATCCTAGCCAATATCTATCAGTCGTACAATTCGGAGCGGTTTCTGCATCCGATCGCTGTAAGTACTTGAGTTATATTGTACTACCCCTCTCGTTAAAAAAAACGGATACAACACGAATTTGCTTGAAATTAATATATTTTGACGCATGATCATCTAAATGTTTTCTTGGGGATCTTAATTGAAATATTATGATAACTTAACCGATAAATATCTAATAAGCAGAAAAAATAAGGCTCGAACATTAATTTCATACTATGCAGATACCGTACTCATTTGAGCAATAATGCCAATTACCTTTTTCTCGAAAGGATTGAGCACTCCCACATTTGGTGCCGCATTGAAGACCTTGTTGAAGTTGGTTTCCCTGTTGACGAGTTCGCGCTGAAAGAATTGTTTCTCGTGCTCCATTTGGCGCACCAAGGCCTCTCGTTCCTCAACCTGGGTAGGGCAATAGAAATCTATGAATTTCCAAGGGTCTATGGAGGAAATTTGCTTGATCGATCAAAAACGATAAAAGACTACTCAGACGCCCGATGCGAATATATTGCATAAAGTTGATGCATTGAAAAAAAACCTTCTCACTTCTAACGTGTTTCAAGTACATGGCATCTTATATATAATCACTTTATCAGTAAAGCTATTTACCCTTTGGCGCAGTTGTTCAATGGCTTCTAGGTCTTCAGGTCTGGATTCTCGATTTTGATATCTTTCTTCTGCCTCCTTTAACCTGCAACATTATTAGGCAGTTTTGTTTAAGTCTAAATGAAAACAATCTGATTAGAACATTGAAAAGAATTGAAAACTTGAATGACCGTCCTTATGCACTCTACCTACCTAAGTCAGTGCAAATTGTTAAGTACGACATCAAAACTTTGAGAAAAGTCCCTCCAATCGATCTGGCTTAAGCTTTTTGCAATTTTTGTTTTAAGTGTACATGTAGCTCCTGGCTTGCTTTCAAGATCTACATGTAGTTTATATAATCAAGTCGTAATATGTATTACTGTAATACTCTGCTCTACTTACATAAACTGTAGTTCAGCGATCTTGTCCTTAAGCAGATCCTGCGCCTGCGTGAACTCGGCCAGCATGCTCTCGGCTTCACGCTGTTGGTCGGCGCGCAAAAGGTTAAGTTCGCGCTCCTGCTGTTTCAACATTTGTTCTTCGCGTGTTCTAAAATGAAAATAACATCAACATAAAATTTGACTTGATTTGTGATCAATTGTGTGCATATGGCTTTCTGTCCATCAATTACTCTCTTGAAATTAAACGAATCGGCTTATGGGTTCATAAGAACGACTTCTTACACATACATGTGTTTCAAAAAGTAAGCTGCATAAGTAGTGGTGTTTTGTTAAATCTGTTTAGAGCATTTGTGCAACCCAATTCCACAGAATAAACTCCCCAAAGCCTTACTTTGCAGCCTGGTTGGCCTCGCTTCGTATACGCAGCACTTCTTTTCCTTTCATCTCCAGTTCCCTCGACATATCACCGACGCCACTTTGTAGTTTGCGAATTTCGGCCTCCAGGTTGCGAATGGTCACTTCGCGATGACGCATCTCTTCTTGAAGGTCCGAGATCTTCATCGAGTAGTCGCCCTCCTAGAATTGAAGAAAAAATATCTGTTATTTTATTGATTCATCCTTTATCCTATATTTTTCATCTTTTCTTGAAATAAACCGCATGGATGTGTTGTGAGTATTGTATTTTTATTTAGAATAATGTTTGGCCAGTCTGATATACTCTCTTGATCATATCACAGTCGATTTGGGAAACAAAAATACTAAAGAAATGATTACTTTTAAAATGAAAAATGTCCATCCACAGCATTAATCATACCCATTAAGAGAATCTTCTCGCATACCTTTTTCTAACGTTTTCTATCTCAATTTAAATTGATATTCCATAATTCTTAGTCTCCTTTCATAGGATATCGTTATAATTCTAATATAAACTTTACCATACCTTTTGTTTTGATAGCTCCATAGCTCGTTCGAGCTCCATGCGCGCGGCCATCATCTGCTGACTGTGCGCGCGATTGTTCTCTTCTAACTCCTGTGATTGCTGTTGTTCCATCTCTTCGCGCAGGGCGTCTGAGGAGAAATAAAATATCGGAATAAAATCATGTGGTTTGGAGCTGGACCATCATTGCCCTGGCTATTGTATGTGTTGACTTTTTTTCCTATACCTCTCACCACTGTGGCAACCAGCTTGGATAACACAGTCTGGCGAAAGCTTGACGAATACAGTAAAATTTGATAAATCGGTGTTTATTATTAGGGGAATTCAAGCATATCCACTACATGATTATGGAATTATCAACAGATTAGGTGGAAGTAAATCATTTCTAGCCAATTTAAGTCATAAAAAAATATTTTTTCCATTTCATTTACTGAAAAAAAAATATGCGCTGACAAAGTCCTCTTGCATCGAATATATTGATAATATGACCAAAACACTCTCGTTCCGCTTGGTCGCACACGTGTCGAGCGTAATCTAAAGAGTTGCGCTCCCTTTTGCTCTATCATATCTACAGTATACATGTATACGACTATCAAACCTACCTAGTTTGTGTTTGTGTTTCTCCTGCTCCGTGCGCACACTGGCTTCGCGCTCTCGTTCCGCCTGATCGCGCACGGTGTCGAGCGTGATCTTGTGTGCACCCATTTGTTGCTGCATGTCCTCGATGTGCTTGCGTTTCAGTGCGTCCTCCATCGCCTGTGAAAATGATATGATGATACTGTTTTAGTGGACATAAAGTTTATTTATTTTGATTTGTGAGGTGTTGAGAGGGCTTCATCATTCATGTTGATTTAAGAAGTGGTCAACTACATGCATTTCCGGGCTCGCACATCATTTTCAGGCACTTTACTTCTACATGACTATTTTGGATCATGATCCAAGCAAGACTTGTCTCTTCAGGTTTCATTTAATAATGGCAAGTGTTAGTGCATGACCTGCTGCGGGGGTTGGATCCGAATAGCTTACGTAATAATATGGAAAATGGAATTGAACACAAAAATGAGGGCAATGCCCAGTGAGCTGTGAGTGACAATGTAAGGAACTTGTCAATCGCACTCATTTAACATATGCCATTTGCGTTAAGTAATCAATGCTATCATATATAATATTTTACTTGTTTTAAATTGCAAAACATTGATCTTGGTTAATATCAATATTTTTCGAATCGACAAACAATCATCCCTACTTACACTCGCTTCCCGATCCTTATTATCACCAAGCTGCTTCAACTTCATCTTGTACATATCCTCCAGTTGCTCAATCTGTTTCCCGTAGTCATTTGCCGAATCAAGCAATTCTTGTGCAAGTCGCTTGTTTTCTTCTTCCGCCTCTTTGCGCACGCGTTCAAGATCGGAGGAGGCGGAAGCGGAAGCATTCTGAAGGCGGACTTTGAGTGAGGATATCTGCAAGGAGAGAGGAGGTCGTTTTAATATTAATGCTACAAATCTACTCATTAAGTAAGTGTGTTCTATGTGTGTTTTGTGACAGTTGCTCCAGGTCCGAGCAAGCGTTGATCGAGGCATTCTGGAGATGAACTTTCAGTGTGGATATCTGCAAGATAAATATGTATACTAGATTTATAATAACAATGGGCGAATTCATAAGAGCAACTCCTGTGCAAATCTTTTGTTTTCTTCTTCCGCTTCTTTGCGCACCCGTTCAAGATCGGAGGAGGCACTGGCGGAAGCGTTCTGGAGGCGCACCTTTAGTGAGGATATCTGTGAAGAAAAAATAGTTGATCATATACCAGGTGTTAAGGATTTACAGGTAAGAATAATGCTATTATGTATAAGATATAAGCCGCATGTAATTGAACAGCTTGTCAATTTTATCATCATATAAATGGCAATTGTTCCTTTGTTGTTTTTCGATAAAGAAATTGGAGAATTAAATTTAAATTGTCATTAAAAATCAATAACTGATCTTACGACAGAAAGACTAAACGTATTTTTTTATACTGGATCCGGGGAAAAAAATGAATGACTTATTCGACTGCCCTCTGACTTTTTGTCAACATTACCAGTGACGCATAAAGAATTTTCCTTTTTACACATTTATAATGGTCTGAGGCATTTGATAAATACAGAAACCGTGTTTTTTTTCTATTCTCAACTTTTGTCTGAGAGAAGTTCTTCGACCTTCCTCTCCTCGCAGCGCTTCATATGATAAGGAGCTCACATTTAATTCACTTTGAAATTACGTAATCATTATCATTCATCAAATTTTTGGTGAATCACCTCTGAAAGTAGATCCTCCACTTTCTTCTCCCAACTGCGCTTCATGGCCACCATCTCGTCCTCCTTCATTTTAAGCAGCTGACCCATCGCAGCCTTCTTGTCTTCTTCCTTTTGCTGGTTCAGCTCGTGGCGCAGCTTCATCGTCTCTTTGCTGTGTAGAACAATATACAAAATACATGTATTTGGATAAATCGAACTTTGATTGAATACTGAATTGACATGGTATCCGCCCAAAAAGTCTCCGGCCAAAAAGTTCCCGGCCATAAAGTCTCCAAAAGTGACATGATGTGCCATAAAGTTTCCAGCAAAAAGTCTGTTATGCCTAAGTTGCACTTATTAATGAACGAGATATATTTATTAATTAGTAAGTAGATATCTTAGGATGCCCTTATTTCTGAAAAGCAATAAGCTCATTTATAAGTTTGGAGACTTTTTCGCTGGAAACTTTTTGGCACATCATGCCACTTTTGGAGACTTTATGGCTCGAAACTTTTTGGCCGGAGACTTTTTGACCCGGATTCGAATTGACATATATTGAGTTAGATTATTGGTCAAAACTATGCCATAAGGGGTAGAATGCGGCGTATATCAACGTTAACAATTGTGGATTTTTTTTAATTTTAAATAGAAATTATTCTTGATTAGCATCTTTACAGGGACACACAGCCTGTTGTGATTTATTTCATATTCTTATTTAGTTGCGTTCATTGTATAATATTTGCTCTTGTATTTGAATAAACATATATTTCAAAAAATTACCGTAATGTATCGGACCATTTGGCTTCCAAATCTTTCGACAATTTATCTAGTTGTGTCTTCAACTCCAGCTCGGCTTCTGACACCTTTGCATCATATTGCTTCTTCAACTTGTCAAGCTCCATCTGGAAATAGAAAAAAAGGACTCATTTTAAATTGTTAAGACAGAACACCATGGTATATGTATC
>LQRL01135686.1:10450-35599 GCA_001703475.1 Hydroides elegans | reverse complement strand
GTAAAAAGTATAATTGTAAATTGTCATAAACAATGTGATTCAAATATCATTGTCTTCAATTTTTTATCAATTATCAATGCTTTGTAAAGATATAATGCATTTAAATATAGTAGAATAGTAAATTCTGTTTAGTGAAACATATTTGAACATGAAAATTATATTATATTTTCATTATCAATCAGTTTGAAACATATTGCATTGCTTTAACATCGGGCAACATACGTCATTTGACGTATACCTTTTTATAAAATGACTGAATATAGTTCAATAGCAGACCTGTTGCACTTACCAAAAATAGAATACAAATTAATTCTAAAATGTAATTCAAATGCCTAAAAGTACCAAAACTACGGACCAAATGTTTAGAAAAATCCAAACAAAGGAAAAACATTGAAAATCGCCTCGCGAAAAAATTATAAACGGTTTGAGCGAAAATCAGACAGGCGTTTTATTTTACAAAACACTGTTTTAAAATCATACAGTTTTAATAAATAAACAATGAAGCTGTTATATATAACAGTTTACACATAAACTATAAGATAAAACCTGTATTCAAAAAAAATCCCTCACCATCTAATATTTTTATCGTAAAATGTCAGAATCGCGTTGTCATCTGGTAAAATCGCGGGGTTCGAAGAGATTTTCAGACAAAAAGTGCTAAAAGACTAATTTTCCGAGTATATTTCCGATTTTTTCAAGTTGTATACAAAAGTCCTTCATATCAACAACCTATAGAGCCACTAAAAACCAGTTTTTATGAGAAAATAGCAATTTTATATGCATTTTAAGGATAAAAAACGCGTTGTAAAAATCGCGAGCAGACCAAAATTATAAACACACCCTTCCCAGTCTACACAAAACCTCATCATGAGCTCACGGTGACCTAAAATTAGCTCATGTGATGTCATGATGAGGTCATGGTGAGGTTTTATGTAGACTGGGTTATGTAACGATCTAATGAATGTTTTTAAGCAAATAACCTAAATACTTTAAGGTCAGTACATTATGATGCTAGAATCAATAGAGGAAGCTCTATATCTAAATCGGTAGATTACCATATTAAAATGTTAGATTTTAAATGAAAAAGAAAAATATTTTTAACCTGATTTGATTTCATTGAAAAGTTTCAAAATCAGGTAGATAGGAGTCATAATATAATGTAGTATAGTCCGACCATACAATGTCATGTTTTTCATACAGAGACATTTGATTTTTTGCATGAACATAAAATCAATTTAAACGTTGCTATATTTGATTGCCTTTCAATTATGTTTTCATGCTCCTGAAAGAACTCACTTGGGCATTCGTGTATGTTGCATTCCCGCCAGTTATCGAACGGTCCCTCGCAATCTGCTCCTCCAAAAAAGGGACCATTCACTTCACGCATGCGTACTTGCTGGCCTCCACCGCAAGAAACGTTACAGGGTTGCCAGGCAAGCCACTCTTCCCAGACGCAGTCAACTAAAATCAGCAGCAGACATCACAAAAGTCATGCTTATTATGCTATTCAAAAAGCACTATTAACGACTAACCATTCTAATCATTGTATGGTAAACATGAGCTACATTTAATTTGACCCACCGGACGTTCCACAAACTTTTTATTAATCCATATGCTATTAAATTTTGATTCATGATTTATTAAATCCAATATCAGCTCAATCTTACGTTTAAGAGATTTGAACTGTCCATACTGTCATTACTTTGAACACTTTGAACATATTTCGCCATTTAAAACACCTACTCGGACAATTGTGCGTGTTGCATTCCTGCCAGTCATCTGCGGGTCCCACACATTCAGAGCCGCCGTAAAAGGGTCCGATTTCATGACGTGTGCGCTGCTGGAATCCACCGCCGCATGTGGTGTTACACGTGGCCCAGGCACTCCACGTGGACCATTCACAGTCAACTATGATAGGACAAGAAAATACCAGTCTCAAATACCATTAATGCCTTAATACATGGATTCGTTATAACATTGCAAAATAAATTTCTCCAAATTGGGAAGTTTGAATGGGCCGTTTGCTACATAGTGTCTTGTCTCAAGAGACGGTGATATTAAATAATAATCAATATATTTTGTCAAATTCAGAGGGGTAATCTAAGTCATCAAATCTCTCATTCAAAACAAGTCGAGAATAGTCAGAGTTCTGTAATAAATAACTCGTCATAAAATGATGCCGTACTCCGTTAAAACACGTCGAGAATAGCCAGAGCTCTGTCACAAATAACTCGTCCTAAAAATTCCGAATTTCATACTTGGGCAGTTATGTATATTGCACTGCTGCCACGAGACGGTGTCACCGGAACAGGAAGCGCCGCCATGTTGCGCGTCATTGCAGTTGCGCGTGCGCATTTGGCCTCCTCCGCCGCACGTGACGTTGCATGGCAACCAGTCGGTCCATGGCAACCAGTAGCCGTCAACTGGTAACATAAGTATATATAACTCTGTTCTCAACTCGTTCTTGTTAGTATTATGTGGTGTGTTGTTAGCAGTATTGTTTTCCTTTAGGTTTCATATACCCGTAGGAATTTTTCAAGATTCGCAACGTATCTCATGTGTTCTCTTATCTCTGTACTTTATACTATACATGGACCTCTGCTGTGTGAGCTATTTTCTTAATTGAACTAAATTTTATGTTCATGAAAAACTAGGATTTGCATAAAATACTAACAGGATTTATAAAACATTACCAAACGTTCAGACTATCTAGATAATCATGTTGCCGTGAAAATTCAAAGTTAAATAAATGACAACTACAGCAAAAATAATATCATGCATAAGCGTGAAAAGCGGATTATGTCTAAGTAAAACTGTAAAAATACTATTGATGTACAAATCGCATGCCACGTGACTGATTTTAACACAAACAAACGGCAGTTTATCACCTTTCGTGCTATAAAAAATAGCTAGACTCTATTGAGTTCTGGGGGTCCAGATTCAGAACAGAGAGCTTATCATAGAGGGTATCGATGGAGTGTTTATTTAGGTACATGTAGCTCAATTGACGACCTATAATATTCTAGACTGTTTTGAATGTTTGATATTAAAATCTTAATATTGAAACTAGAGTAATATGCTCTATATAGATAGAGCATAATTATCTGATTTCTTTTCCTAATAAGATAATCATTCTTAAAATGCTTAATTTGAAATTACTAAAACTAAAACTGTATTGCCCGTTTCAACAAAAAACATCTTTTTCTAAACACAAAACAAGGTAACGGTAACTAACAGTGTTGATGTGATAAATTGATTAACTAAGCAGGGCTCAAATTGAGCAAATATTACAGCAGTTTCTAGTTTTCTTAAAATAGCCACTACATCATTGATTTATTGCGTCATTGCTTTGTTTACTGCTTCAAGCTCTCTGATTGCGTGTCGCATTAGCTAATACCATCATTACCCTCTCGCAGCCCCGCTCACTTTGTATTGGGGTGTGACACTGGGGTGATAGATCATGGGGGTGATTGACAATCGGAGCAACAAGCACCAAATTCATAGTCTGCCTTTACTTTGTAACCTACCTCTATTTTCCCATTGTTTTATATGACATTTGTTAGAATTGATTCCGGTTAAAGGGTATTAAGAATACGGACCCGGTTTTCAGTGCTGGGAGATATTTCAATCGGAAAACACACTTTGAAATCAAAAACTTTTTTTAACATCATATATTTATCAAACTATGTTACAAAACATATCAAAAAATCGGCCGAGCATAAACTTTAAGATGTCCTTTATGCTCAGATGCAATTTTTATGTTGTTTACTACTCTCGAAGAATAAGATTTTTGTTCCACAAAATATTCTTTTTTACCGCCTGTAAAAACGACACGAAAATAATATATGATTTTTTTTTCGTAAACGAAAAGAAATCAGATAATAAGTTTTTAAAAACTGAAAAAGGATAGTGTTTCAGGAATGGGATAAGGAAAAACATCGCCACATAAAACACATCCCCAGCTTCCAACTAAGTGCTCCATCTCAATGCTACCGGAGCAGGGCTCTACATTTCACGAATCGGCCTGTAGGTGCATATAGTTCAAGACCTATAGCGATCTAGACTATTGTTAATGTTTAATATTATAATTTGATATTGAAATTGATATGTTAAAAACTGAAAAGGGAGAGTGTGTCAAGTAGTGGAATAGGGAAAACATCGCGACATAAAACACATCCCAGACAGCAATCCCGATTCAATGCCCATTCTCGACGCTTTTGCAAACCAAAAAGGAGTGTTTCAGGTATTGGAATACGAAACACATCGCGACATATACCAGCCAAATCCAACCCCTAATTGCCCAATCTGAACGCTACCGGAGCAGGGCTCTACATTGCACGACTCGGCTTGGACCTGTGCCGTCACGTGACACAAGCCTTCGGCCACGCCACAGTTCCGTTGACGCATGCGTTGAAGGGTTCCGCCATTGCATGAGGCGTCACAGGAACTCCAGGTTGACCAGGGTCTCCACACGATTCCTGGATAACAATAAGCATGTAGCTATCTGGAAACGATCATTTTCTTTCTGCTCTATGTTTAGGATCAATCAATTATATGATTAGATGACCTAAAATAGGTCATGGTAAAGTGATCTTATATATATATATATAAAACTGTATTTCTATCAAACAGTTTCGGCTTTAACAGTATTAGAAATATTAATGCCCAGCGCCATATATAGCTATAGCGTTTTATTAATTTGATGAAAGAATAAGTTGTTTAAACCTTCATAAGCACATTAAAGATCAAATCGACAGAATTAATGTATATCACTCATTAAATTGTCACGTTCCACAATCGATCCAATACCTTGACACTCTTGCATCGTACACGGCGTGAACTCGCGGTCGTGTCCAAGGCACTTGCTCTGATCGGGATCGAGGCACCGGCGTGACCGCATGGCCGTGCCCCCGCCACACGACACGCTGCATCGGGACCAGGGTGACCAGGAGGACCACGTTTGGGCTAGGGAAAGATCAGGAGGACGAATTAGAAAATAGATTGGTCGATATACATATATAATTTTATGGCCGAAAAAGGCAATGACCACGAGGACCAGGTTTGAGCTGTAGGAAGAGGATGGTGATGATCACATGAAATCAATAGACACGATTTTATACTCTAAACCTCTCTTGAATTATGCCAAATATAGCTTTGTTGCCTTTTGGGCTTTGAGTTATAATATGTGAGTAAAATATGGCAAGGTAATGATATATGATTTTCTTTATCTATGGTAATATTTTGATAATTCATAGGATAAAATGTTATTGAACACTAACTGAAACTTATAATCGGATTTGTGTTATTGTTTTTGTTACAAAATCGTTGTTCGAACATTTCGCTTTCATGTATGTAAACAATAATGTAAAACTTGAAAATCCCCCAAATTATGTTTTTGTTAATTTCTCGATTTTATCACGGCTTATAAATCAATTTGCCGCTTAGTGTAAGCCATCTCTCAATCACATCAAACACATACTCACCATCACAACTCCTCATCACACATGGATGCGTCTGCACACTGTCTCCCTCACACGCCACGTCACTGACGCACTGACGTCTCCGAATACTGACGCCCGATCCGCAACTGACGCTACAGCCGCTCCAGTCGTCCCAGGGACCCCAACGCGACCCGTCCTCTGTTTTTATGGTTTCCCCAAAATTGATATGCTTATTTTGTGGTATATAATTAAAGAAACCCCTGATTCTGGTAGGTTGTTAAGGAAAATAGGCTATCAATCTCCCTTTTTGATACGAAAATCTGCTATTAAATAATGATAATGGTATATAATATGGTCGTGATTTGATAGTCAAATTTCAATTGAACTATGATATTCATCTATTTGCAAATGTGGTAAAAATGCAAGATGCGAAAACAATGTATATGTAATATTTAAGGCATACAGTATGACTACATACTTCTAACAATAAAAGCTCAGCCATGCAATTAAGCATCTAAAATACTGCTACGTCTAATAGTCAAACATGCTTTCAAAATGCTATATCGAGCACTACAAACATGCAAATAGAGTTGAAGGAATATAATCATCGGTTAACAATTAACTTACGATAAAGCTCTTTATTTCTTATTTTTACCTATTTGATTGCATTTTATCTTAGGCGACGTTTGAGCTTAACAACTGTGTGGAAGTTGCCCTGCTAATCGCTAACGCCGGATATATATTTAATACCAAGTAAGTCACTAAAAATACGTTTTTTTTCAGATTTTCAATTGAAAAGAACAGTATGATACCGGCTCGAATTTTTGAAAATTAAAACCAAACCGTAAACTGAAGTAAATCTTTCTAGAATATATACAATACCGGGACATGGATCCAGCGTGCATGGTCTTATTTCTTCTGGCTCCCCAATGCAATCCCGTCCTCCTCTCAAAGCAGGCGGGTAGTCACATGGTCTTGTTCTAATCTGGATCCCGTCTGCACATGACACGGAGCAGTCTCCCCATTGCGACCAGGTATTCCAGTCACCATTGACTTAAAGAATAAAAGAGCATCAAGGTTATCCCGAATATATATTATATGTTTACTAAACTTTAAAATAAGTAATATATAAAATAAAGAATAAAATATGAAATGTTTAAAGCGTGCAGTTCATAAAAATATATATAGACAACAAAAATATATTAATGTACCAAACGATGTAAAATTACCAAAGTATGATGATGAATGTTGCTTGCATGAATATTCAATGCGGATGGAATTATCAGGGAAATCATTATAAGTGGGAGCAATATACAGATTTTGGCAAGCAATCGCATCATCAACCAATAAATAACTGGGAGCAATATCACCGAATATGCACTCCCAAATTAAGTTACCAATCGATCAAGTGATCGACCTACCATAACATCACCATAAATCAATTATTCATAGCAACTGGTAAAATAACTTACTCAAGCAAATATCGCACAAGAAACAAATTTCCATCAATATATTGATTAAGATAACCAGATTCTATCATACAGCATCATCACCATTTCGTTAAAGACGAGTTACGATCTTTCCGTATTCAAAATTTCTTATTATCATATAATGGCATATTGAACTGGCACCATAATTTTCGAGAATCTACCTTTGCATTGTGCCATAGCAACACCGGAAGTACATGACGCCTGTTCGTTCATCCATGGCTCATGGGCGCATGCAAAGATATGACGTTCACTGCCTTGGCACTCAAGTCCCGTCAAGGTGAATGGGAGGCCGTCATGAAGGGTGGATATTGAAGAGGGATCGACGTCTGAATCTGAAGAGATTGTATTTAAAGAACTTATTTATCTGTATAAAATAAGTTTTCTCTATTTATATATATACTAAATGTGACTGTTTGACAATGGTAACGTGTTTTATTTGTTCAAAACATGTTTATTTTGATATTTTGCGCATTAGAAAAACACTTTATAATAAACGACACACAACTGACTTCATTTTGATTAATTTTACTTCATATCCCGAACACACAATTATTTAAACTGTTTTACTCTATAAAGGATAATAATTATCCGACATAAAGCTCTTTAATTTTTACAATTATTAACGTGTAGATTTTATTGCATATTATATTTAGCAACGATTGAGCCCTAAAATTTGTGATTTTCTCACTAATTGCACCCCACCCTAACCAAATCATAGAATCAATCTTATCAAACACTGGATTAAGTCCCATTGAAGCCCTACCTGAATTGCCTGCAAATCCCAGATGGCGACAAGCTATATCAACCTCTCTTTCATCCCAGCCATCAGCACAAACTGCTCCCCATTCCGTTGTGACGTCATCGTACGCAAGAACGTTGCCCTCACCGATGGTGGAACCGCCTTCCAATTTGATGATTCCTGTTGTATGGAAAGGGTTTTGTTATATAAATCAGCATCAAATTATATGGCACTTAAGGCATATATCAAAAGAGCAATGTCCATGATAAATTTATCGAATTTAAGAATTTATCCAGCTTATATATCTTGTAAGACATGGCTTGTATATGCATGTGCAATCATCATTTCAAATAAACAATCAATAAACACTTACACTGTGATTAAAATTTCCGTCAAAATTGAATCAGATGAAACATGTCGATGCCGAATCGAGCATAAAATACTAAAATGCAGCAGAGGGCAGGGTATACACCAAGGACCTAACCTGTACAGCTTGGAACAACGCAAGGTGTTGTTTCATTGATTGCTCCCATGCAAAGCCGATCTTCTCCCGGGGTGCCGTTGAACAGGCAAGTGCGCATGCGCGTTTTGACGCCAGAGCCACACGTTGTCGCCGCACTGCACTCGTCCCATGCAGACCAGCTGTCCCAACCTGGTAGAAAAAAAAACTTTATTATATGGATTTGAATCGATATATAAATAGATGAGCAAATTTCATTTTCCCAACCTGAACGATACTATTTTAAAAAGCAAAACAAAATATATTTAAAAAATTAAGCAGTAAACTCTAGTATGTATATATTATATATTACATTTAACACTCTGATGCAAAAAACTTTTTAAAAAGTACTCACCATGTATTATGGAAAGTTACATATGTATGCATTTACGACATCGCTTTTTTTATTAAATGGACATGGTTCAATTTAGGAATCTTTAACAAGTAAAGATAAGTAAGATAAAAAAATTTTGCTTGTGTTGCAGATGGTTAATTATAATTATGATATAAGAAGAATAATTACATATTGCCTTTTCGACCAAGCGTAAACTTGGCTGGTTTTTATTTATTTTATGCATTTTTTTCAATAACTTACGCGGACATGGTAGCAATCCCGGACACGCGCGATGCTCCTCATCTGCTCCATAACAATCGAGTGCGTCGAATATCTGGCCCTCTTCATTGACACAATCGCGCCTGCGTGTTTGCCATCCCGCGTCACAGGAAGTGGAACACTCGCCCCACTCTTGCCATAGGTCCCAGTCTAGGCTTCCCGCTAAAACAAGACAGTTTAGCAAATTGGCTTTAACAAAACATGATATATCAGTGGGTTATATTTGGATTGGTTCATTGTTGCACTATTACGTTTATCATGAAATTATTATTTTTTAAATAAAAAGCTTTACACATAAATGCAAAAAGAGGTTTTTTATATATTTTCTACAACATATATATGATAAATGTAAACAGTTTTTGTTTAATTCATTTCAACCAAAAATGTTATCAATATATATGCTTGCAAATTTTTATTCTACCTGTATGGAAAACGGAACATTATTATTTTACCATTTTACCAATACTTTAAAAAAAATATAGCTTACATACCATTTTTTACCATTATTAAATATAACATATAGCTAACGTATAGCTTATAAATAATCATGCAATACGATCATTCAATAACTAACCCGGTTCCGTGCAGTATTGTCCCGTCCATTCGTCGTCGCAGTTAGTATTTTTTATTCATATCAACCAAACATGTTGCCAATGTAATTGTAACTTTGTATTCGATCCGTATGGAAAATGGAACATTATTTTACCAAACTACACAAACTAAAAACAGCACAAAGCTAATTAATAACATGTGATCATCTAATGCACAAACCCGGTTCGGTGCAGTATTGCCCCGTCCATTCATCGTCGCAGATGCAGTACGCGGCGAGATTGCCTTCCAGTGTGCGCCGTGTCATACATCTCCCGCTGTTTGAGCAGGGCTCGCTTATGCAGGGACCGAGGGCTTCCTTTGAAAAACATAAATATTCATATTCATATTTCAGCATACGCATAGTTAGATCATGTATCGTTCCTTCTTATATTATTTTATATGAAATCAATTAATAACACTGCAGATTCTACCATAAGAAACACAAAAAAAAATATTGTTTTATGAGCAAACCGATTGTTTCTAAATTTTCTGAATACAGTACATTTTATAAGCTTACAAGTGACTAAAATTCGATTTGTAAGCCATAATTGATGACTATTTCTTATAGTATCCTTCGTGAAATTTTATTATATTTATTTAAAAGAGCAATAAGTATGAGTTCAAGTGGAAATGAAACTGGTCATACCTCGTCTATGATGAAGCCGTCTTTGCGAACATACACATAACCGTCAGCCGGGCCGAGATCTGCTGGACGAGACTCCTCCGTAGCGTTATTTAATTCACATACTTTCAATGCCAAGTTGAAGTTGTAGGACAAACAACCGGGAGTGCGATAGCAGTGGAATGCACAATGAGTAAGGGTGTGCACCTTTGGCTGTTGACAAGAAAAAATATTTATCATAATTTCAGTTTCAAATCACATAAATTTTCGTTTTTTTTGTACAGTCAAATGGGTATGGTGATGGACTTGTAGTTTAACTTTCTAATAGCTTTCTAATAGCTTTCTAATTTATATTTTCTTAAAGTGTATTTATTTCTAAAAATAAATTTTCACATACATTATTTCCAAGTAAAAACTGAATATTTAAGGTAATTGTTTATAAAAAGCACATCATTGCTATCTCAACATCCGTTTAAGAGGTCTTCATTTAACGTGGTCATAGTTTTTGAACATACTGTATATATTGTTAATTCATATAACATGTAATTTATGGTTTATTACTGGTGATATACATATACTACGGAAAATAAACATACCTGTTCCCTGATCACATGGCCGGTAAGACGGTTATCCACGGACGGATAGTCGAAATCGGTCTTAGTCCATGAATAGACTTTTCCTCTAACATTGAAATCAGATATGGAAGCGTCCACTTTATAACAAAACATGAAAACTAAACACAAAGTTGCAAAACGTTTCATGTCCTCACCGTCACGAAAATGTACTCCAAAGGTGTACAATTTAAACATACACCAATTACAACTTATGAAATCATATATTGTCTTTTTGTCTTAAAACGGCATAGTCTTGGTTGATATAAAGCTCATACAAAGTACAAGATGCCTTTCGTACTCCAAGAGCGAATCAAGTCAAAGCAAGAACAATAGACATGACTGAGAAGTCGAAAACATCGAAGCAATCAACATTACCCATTTTAATTATTCAGAAGAATCCGAATTGAATATTCGAGTAATTTGGCAAGTGATGGTGGCATCAAGACGGTTAGCACACAAGGCGTGATGCTAGTTTATTAGTTAGAAGGCGAAAATTATAAATTAATTATTCATTGTGTTATGGCATTGGCTGAGTCAAATTGGTGTGTGCCCAATGGTACCTCCATGAAGGGACTCTGGTATGCATTTGTTATAGTCCCTATGAAAAAAATATCGGACTGATTAAACTTTTTTTAAGACGAGGTTATAGAGAATGGTTAAGCATGGATAAACTATATGATGGAGAAAGCGTTATTTATTTAAGAATGATTAATTTATATTCTTAGAAATGCAAAATGCTCCGTGATGACTTTTCTGGTTATGTTTATTGAACATCTCTGTAATTAAATGTGTTATCGCCCATAGGTCATGCAGGTAAAATGCATAAGATAAATATAGAACGCACCAGTCCAATCTATCATTAATTTTAAAATAAACAGCTCTGGTTAAAAAAAATGTTGTTTACGTCACATGTCAAGCTATTTGTTTTATGAGGATTGATAGCTAAATATGACTATTCTATCATTTATCAATTTTACAATCACGCGGTTAATGAATTTGTCAATATGTTCGTGGGATGACCGGTTAATAAACTTTCTTAGGAAATGAAATTGTTTCCAAAGCAATCACAAATAAATTAATATAACATTTCCATATTATACTCTGGACAGTATTTTCAAAGATTTTATATTGATTTTGGTTGGCCAGCTAAAACCAACCACCTTCACAAAATGATTTTTTTTTCAGGTGTAAAATAAGGCAGCTGAGCCTATGCAATATACACAAATTTAGATAAAAAGGACATTATATAACTTACATATCTAGTTGATACCCATAGTGTCAACATAGTGGCAGTGTCAACATACTCGGAAATTCGCCCCGAAAAAAATACACAACATATATATGGTCAACCTTGTTCCAATTTTCAAGACCATTTAAGCTTATCTTGAAGTTGGTGGTTCCAGAAATAATTGATTATGGCTAGTTGCAAGCAATTTCGAAACATATAAATCTGAAATCGAACAATTCTATTGATATCAAAATGATGATATCATACGTAACAGCTAGGAAACATGAACGTCCAACATTAAAATATACCATATTTTTCGATTTTTCGACATTGATAAACAGTTGTAATTAATCTTGAAATCAAAGCAACAAACATACATGATAATGTTATTGGCAATATTTATTCGATTTCCCGTTCTTAGAATTTTGTCCGATTGAATACATACATTTTGAAATCATATTCAAACTTCTACAAAATATATTATTTTCCAATTTAATTTTGACTATTAAAACTGGATAAATATTAGGCTGTTTCATCGGTTTATACAATTTTGCTGTAAAATGAACACAGTTAATTAATGTTTTAGGACATTTTAATTGCAATAGTTTCTTCTCGGCTTTCGAGATGTGAAGGATCTGAACCATGGGGACTTGTTCGGGTGGCTAGATAACATTTCTTCTCAAATAATTATCAACGCATTTTATAATTCAAAATCAAAATATCAAAACTTCATTCCTAAAACGACGTTGGATATATAACCATGAAGTCGGATATGAAGTTGTTATGTGAATATTTCGTTTTTACGTCGATAGTATTGTTTGGATGTAAGTTTGTAATTATTATAATTGTTGCTTTGTTGCTTTGTATCACCGTTACACACTGCGATTACAATTTAATTGTAAAGCGTGAGGGGAACTATTGTTTCATTTTTCGTTTTACTAAAGATTCAAGTTTGAATTTGTATATATTTGAAATTTTGTCGATCCATCATGTTAATTCAATTTCAATTTCAATTTTCTCTGACCCATCAAGACTCGTATTGTCTGGAAAGACACCCCACGACGCTTTTTTTAAAAAAGGTGTTAAATCATCTTAAACAACTTAAGAAAGACGAACAACAACAAAATACTGTTTTTTTTTACATTCAAATTTGCAAAAAGGTGTTTTTTCGAAGCTGCTCCTCATTTTCTAGCCAGCAATTGCGCAGAAAAGGAACACATTTTGCAAAAATTAAACTGTTTAATATGGCTAATTCACCCATCATGAATAACAATTGATAGGTATAGGACAATTGCAAGCAGTTATAATCAATTTCTAATAAAGTAATCTCATTGATAATTTCAAAATAAAGAAATCATAAAAAAAAGGTGTTCCTTAAACTTCTAAAATCTCCAAGCTAGGACGAATTTCCTTAAAATCTCCAAGCCGGCTGAGATTTGCTGGGGAGTACCTATTTGAGGAACAGCTCGTGGAGTACTCTTCTTGTCTTCTATGTCTTCTTATACATGTACTTTCTCGACAAACTTCATTCTAAATCCACAATTTTATTTCAGACTGCAGAGCACAAACCTACAGCAACACGGCGTCGATGAGCAGTCTACCGTGGCCATGTGACTTTGGTACTTCTTTGAGTAATCCGCATTCGTGCGACTTTAAGCAGGATACCACGGATGACTTTGATTGGTTGTTTAATGAAGGAGGTACACCCAGTGACCATACGGGACCTGCACCTGATAGTTTTGCATGGCATGGTAAGTACATGTATTCATTTCTCATTCACATTGTCAGTCATATCTCATTCAAATATCTAAAAAGAAGATGATATTTTTCAAGATTTCATTTGGTAGCTTTGAAGAGAATACTGAAAAGACAGTATTTAGCTTTCTATAACTCTATGTTATCAAACGCACTGGAAGGAGTTGAGGACAAAATCTGTTTCACGGATCTACACGTTATTTTGTAATAATTATCAATGATTTACGTTTTTACATAAACTTGCTTTGATCAACAGATGATTTTATGTGCAATGGTTACTTTGTATGATTAAAATCAATCAATAGTTATATAAATTGTTCGCAGGTGTTTATATGTATTTGGAGGCCACTGATCGCATGCCGAACACCAAAATTCGCCTCATTTCGCCAACTTTGCCCAACATGGGAACAGAAAAATGCCTTTCGTTCAGCTACAACGTCCACGGCATGCACATTGGTGCGCTTAATATCCTGGACGAATATGGAGGGACACTATGGAGTCATATTGGACACAAGGAAACAAGTGAGATGTTTAATGATCATATTTATGAAATTGGCAGGTTACTCTAAATTCATGAAAAATGCTAACCGGAAAAATAGTTGTTGTTAGAATAAATTCAAAATTGCGATCTAAATAAGATTTTTAGTGAGTTTAGATATTTTTGTTTGCATATATAACTACTAACTACTAACGTTGGACAGAGATTATAGGTTCATGAATAAAATAATTATTTACTACGCATATATTCGTTATGTTTGATGTGCTATTGTTGGAGAAACAATGCGGATATTTTACCAGCTTAAATATACGTTTAATCCTTCTATAACCTTAAACTCATCCTTAAAGTATATCGATAAACAGAAAGTAAGGGGCCTGTCCACACTGGAAGCTTCTTTGAACTAGTTTATCCTAACAAACCATGAGTTAAAATGGGAAAATCAAATACGCAGCAAAACTTCCGTTGCGTTTTAAAACGCTTGACGCGATTTTGGGTTCATATAAGGTATACATTGTAAATCTCGTTTTTTTTTTAAATAAAAAATCACATTTTTGATTAAAAGCTGAGAGAAGCTTCCTGTGTGGCCAAACCCTTAAAATATATAACAAGCTTGCAGTAAATATGTTTAAAGCGTATCCGACGACAATTTTAACAAGAACCTTTTTGCATCGATTTATTTTTTCACAGACGAAAATATGACAGAGTGGCAGACACAAGAAGTGACGTTGGGCGCGAGTCAGACGGTGTTCGTAGTAGAAGGGGTGCGTGGGGGTGATAGTATGGGACAACCTTATGGCGACATATGTATTGATGACTTCGAGGTGCGGCTCTATTCGTGCTCGGGTAAGTGAATCCTTGGCGTTTTATATGTTAACGAATGAGCATTTTAACCACATTGTCTACAGTGTTCCTAACGTGGAAATGGTCATTAATAATGCAACTTATTCGTTGAATAACATGTGCTTAAAGCTATAATCGATTAACCGAATAAGCCTTTTCCATTTCATACTATGGAATGATTACGCAGTTTAAGAAAAACTTATAGAGTGGTCCAATAAATTCAATCATACCGATAAAGTAAGGACATTCAATAAGTTTGTTTTGATTTTTTGATATCTAAATCGCTATGCAATTTGCTCATCAGCAATTACTGAAACACAAATAAAGAAGTTTGAAGATTTAACATTGATATACAATTTTGATGCGAATATTATGTTTAAAGGTTCACAAAACATCCAAGCGCCTCCTCCCTCTCCTCCGCCAGATCCAGGGCCTGCCTGGCCAAACACTCAAGACGAGCCACTGGGAGAGTTTGAACAGCATATTACCAATTGTGCCATAGGTAATTTTAAGAAAAATGAGAGTTGTGTTTTCTCATTTCCTCCTTTTCATATGTGAATTTGATTCGATATGCTAAATTTGAGACCTAAGCTTGCATTTCATTTAAATGAAGAAAACACCGCAATATGCTGACCTTTAAAATGTAATATTGTAATTTTATGGAGAAAAAAAATCAAATTGGTCGAAGGGTGGATCCGATAATGTGATCGATTCTTTTGATATAATTAAAATCATATCAATGAAATATTTCCTTTTTAATTAGTTGAGGAAATACAAAATTGTGATTTCGACGACGCTGCCGCCGATCTCACCGCGGAGTGCCAGTTCCACAATGACAGATACGCGAGCACAATGTGGTACCAGCACCAAGGTTCAACGTCGACGCCCAACACTGGTCCCACATTTGATCACACGCACCAGTCGCCAGACAGTAAATATATGCCATATTATGCATTGATAACTAAAAAATGACTAACAGACTGAAGTTTATGTTAAACCAACTGTCATACATGTCTATTGCTTATTCAGTCTATCAAGACCGGTTAACTGGGAATCTAATATTCATTTGAATAACACGCAGTTTTGAAATAACGATAGACTATACGACGCCACGATGTGCTTCGTGCATCTTGGTTGTAACTGATTGATTCTTTCTGTGGTTGCTTTGTAAAGAAAATAATTAATAATGTGTTTTTTTTTTAAGTATATATTATATCATATCAAATCATAAGTAATTTTTCTTTCTATCTTCCCTTACAAAAACAGTGGGCAAGTACATCTTCCTCGAAGCTTCCCGCCAGCTCTCGGGCGCCCTACCTGGCGACACCGCCAAATTGGTCAGCCCCGACCTCCGATACCAGCCAGGAACCGGTCGCCATTTCCAGGCGCCATTTTGTCTCGTGTTTTGGTACCACATGCACGGCGCGCATATTGGGAGTCTGAGTGTGTACCAGTATGATGATCCGTATAACCCAGCTGGGAGACACCAAATATGGAGTGTCAGTGGTAGTCAAGGGAACGGTAGGTTGAAAATTATGCTTTAGTTGTCATTTTACTTTTATTTTCAGTTTTTTTACAGTTTTGTTGGCATTTTAGATTATAGGAACTTATTCTTCTTACTACAGTATTCAAATAAATAGTTCCAAATGACACCTAAATTCTTGAACAGATGATGATTATGTTCCTTAGAATGGCCCCATTGGATTCATAGGTAATACTCATTATTATTGAACGGACATAAAACAGTTCAAATAAATGGTTATTCCTATGTATTTTGGTACATGGTTTGACACTTACCATATCTTATTCAACCTATTATTTTACCAATCATCCTCAACTATGCTACATATTTAAACTATTGTTTAATTTCACAGACTGGCAGATGGGTCGCATCACTGTGACCGAGACGGCGTGGCAAGTGGTGATCGAGGGCGTCCATGGCGGCAATCCCTTTGATCCCTTACAATATACTATATAGTTGAGGATGATTTGTTGTTGCTATCATTGTGAGTCATGTTTAAATCCTTTCCTTAGACTGGCAGATGGGTCGCATCACTGTGACCGAGACCGCGTGGCAAGTGGTAATCGAGGGCGTCCATGGCGGCAATCCCTTTGATCCCGACGCCACACAGGAAGCGGATATTGCCGTGGATGACGTCAGGCTACTGTGGCCCAGTTGTGAAAGTATGGGAATTATTTATGTCAATATTGCTTATGCTAGTGTTATTTTTATCATAATTGTATATCGCTATATGATCCATCATATAAACAATTATATACAGTAAACATTATTTATGTATATGTTGCGATGTGCTATCAATCTTATTTACATGGCATTAACGATAAAGTTGAATAGTTGAGCAATGTTCATTTAATAATCTTGAGCTTTTAGAATAATTTGAATCATAAAATCTCTATGTCAATAAAATAGGGTATTGAACAGCATTCAATATAATTTGACTTTTTAAAACCAATTCTTTATCAATTTTACAGATATTGAAACGTGCACTGATCCTACTATGCCTTCAGTGGAACCAATCTGTAAGTTTATTTCACTTTTGTCTCGACCTGCTAATGCAATAAAGTGATAAAAATGCCACCAATTATTAATTTTGCAATTAATCACGGTGAATCATACGCGATTTTTATTTCGAAATGTATTTGTTTGTCAATATCTGAATTTCAATACCAATAACAATATCATGATGTATTGCATAACAAATAAGTATAAAAAAACTAAACAGACGTGATGTTAAAGCTATAGCTTAAATTGAAACAAAAATAGCAACTACCACAAACGCTTATTTAATTTTGAAAGTGAATAGCATTTTTCAACACTAATATTCTTATTCAGAAGAAGTTTGGGACTAAAAGTTCATTTAAAAGTAAATGAGTGACCTAATCAAGTTTTGTTTTATCAAAATCATTCATAATTTGGAAATGCAATACTCATTCCCTTTTCATTGTATTTTGCCTTGCATAAATAACCTCTAAGAAATTAGTTTTTTTTTCATTGGACTTGGCGGTAAACTTGGCGGTAAACGTATCTGGACTCTGGACTGGATGAAACATATTAGTATGTTTTGATATCTCGTTTCAGCGACGCCTTGGGAATGTCATTTTGAAATGGATTACTGTGGCTTCACTGATACAAGGGCTGATTCGTCCAACTACCTCTGGCTCCGCTATTCTGGTCCTACGCCAACTTGGTATACGGGTCCGTCTGGAGACCATAGCACTTCAACCGCATCAGGTCTGTATTTGCCAAATAAACGTATTTTAAATTGGAAAAACATTGAAGGAACGCCATGGTGTTGGTTGCAGGTTGCAGTGTGGACCACTGTGCGTTTCACGTTCACTGAATAAGCCAACGAGAAAAAGCTTTAATTACAACAAATATAGCTTGTTTTTCGTCTGAAATTAAGTTTTGGTATCCATTAGTTTACGGTTCAATAACATTCATAATCCATTATTGTCGATAAGAGACTGTAAACAAAGTCGGCTTAAGTACATGTACTAAGGCAACTCCATTAATCAAGAAAAGCACATGTTTTGTGCAATATTCTCATTAATGGATATACATCGTACTATATCTTATTCGTAAATGTCATTTTGTCCATCATTAAATCATCATCGAGTTATAATTGGCAGCTTATCTTCGTACAGTTACTTCATGGCATGCTTAGATGCACTCGATTGATCTTGAGCGGGGTGAGATGACATTGATTTCAAAAAGATTCTATCAATGTTCATTGAAATCATCGGACAGTAACCTGCTTGGCTTAATTACCCTACACCTTATATGTGTTTTGAAACGTCACTTATGTATTGCTTGATATTTTGGCCTGATTAATGTTCTTTTTTATTAAAAACTATTTTTGAAAAATAGTATCTCATAGTATCTCAGTTTCCAAAATGAACTGCCATTTATGAAGTAATCAAGAATGTAAATTTTATATTTTTTGGCCTTACCCCAATCAAATTAAGAATGCGTCGACAGTCTTTGCATCAATGGACTTATTTCCCCATAAATTCAAACGAGCAAAAAAAAATACTTTTTTTTTAGCTATCAGCTCGACTCCGGGGCTTCCTAACTATTAATTTGATGAAGCAAAACAAAAAAATATATGTCTATTTCTCGCATTTTGTCTCTTAATATCCCACCAGGCTATTACATGTTCGCCGAGGCCACAGGCGCTGGCTTTGAGAATTCAGCTCGACTCCGGGCCCCTAAACTAGTAATTGGATAAGGAAAACGCAAATAAAATGCTTATTTCTCACATTTTGTTTCTAAACATCCCCTTTAGCTTAGTTTATGTTCGCCGAGGCCACATGCGCTGGTCGACAAGATTCAACTCGACTCCGGAGCCTATTAACTCGTAATTTGATAAGCCAAACAAAAAAAAACAAATCTCGATTTTTCATATATTTTTCTTAACATATCCTTTAGGCAATACATGTTCGCCGAGGCTCCGGGCGCTGGCTTTGAGGAATCAGCTCCACTCCGGGCCCCTAAACTTATAATTCTATAAAGGAAAACAACAAAAATCAAATGTGGAATTCACGCATTTCATTTCTAAACATTCACTCTAGGCTATTACATGTTCGCTGAGGCCACGGGCGCTGGTCAACAAGATCAGATCGACTCCGGAGCCCATAAGCTGCTAATTTGAAAAAGCAAAATAAAAATCAAATGTCGAATTCTCACATTGTGTTTCTAAACATCCCTTCTAGGCTACTACATGTTCGCCGAAGCCACAGGCGCTGGCTTCGAAGAATCAGCTCGATTTCGGAGCCCATAAGCTAGTAATTTGATAAAGCAAAACAAAAATCAAATATTGAATGCTCACTTTTTATTTCTATACATCCCTGTTAGGCTATTACATGTTCGCCGAGGCGACAGGGGCTGGCGCACCGGATACAGCTCGACTCCGGAGTCCTCCTATTACGGATACCTCTCCTTTCTGCCTCTCCTTCTATTTCCACATGTATGGAAGCGGGCTCGGCACTTTGTCGGTCATTAAGATGATGGTTGGTGATGTGGAAGACCGGTTGTGGTATCACGCGGCTAGCACTCAAGGTAGGATTGAGTTTGTTCAGAATGTGCAAATAAAACTAAAATCAGAATTCTAATAAATGTGATATATACTATTGGACCTGAGCATGAGTAATTTGTTAAAACAGGTCGTGGTGTTAGAGCTTTTTGTTAAAGTCATTTTTGGAACGGTCTGTTTAGTGTTAAAAAAGACTGATGATGATGAAAAATACATGTTATGTGCTACTCAATGCTAGCAATTTATAGATAGACGTTTTCAAAACACATTTGTTTAGAATTAATGTAGAGTCTACATGTCAATATGTCATTTTGTCACACATACAAATGTAAATCTTCAATAATCCTTTTACTACAGAGATGAGCGAGGACATTGGTTGGCAGCACGCCATGGTTGACGTCAGTGGAAATACGGAATACTTGATCTTCGAAGCCTTTAAGCCGTACGACGACGAACGAGCTGATATCGCGATTGACGATATAGCTATCAATGCGGGAGCATGTCGTATGTTTGTTGTTTGTTTTTTTTTTTACTTTTTGGTCTCATCTGTATCGGCCTGTATCAAACGGTTGATTTATTTTGTAACCCGAACCAGAAGAAAATGGAAGTTGAATATTACAGTTTAAAAAAAAAACTTTTAGATGCATGTATTCTCAGTGTTAATGTCAATCCTCACCTATTTAACATATGTTTTTGTTTCTTTTTATAAAAATGCTTATGTGTCTTATCCATTAACCTTAATAACAACTCACTTTTCATAATAAACCTGTAATTTTAAATGAAACGCATAACATTCATACCATAGAAGCTTCAATTTTATTTTCGCTTTACAGCTGAACCATTCGACAACACTCTACCCCCTCTCCAATCCTGGGCTGCTCGCAACGCCGAAGTGCCCTCCATGTCCATTGCGGGTGTACCTGCCCCTCCCCCACCCTCCGAAACCCAGCCACCACCTCCACCCCCTCTGAACCCCTGGGGCAACCCTGCACAAAGTGGTGCCTTAGATAGCGATCCGCTTCAATCGCCCGTAGCAACGGATCCAGGGTCGCCACCGCAATCAACGGCTACTAAGGATACGGAAGAAGAACAGCAACGAGTTTTGCCACAGAAGAAACCAGCTGTTGTGAATGATATTCCTGTGTTTGACCTCAATACGAATTTCGGCTGTGATTCTGGTATGTGTTATTATACATTATTCCATATGCAATCAGATATACCGAATTAACGGAAAAAAATGAATTAACCTATATTTTGATTATTTTTTTCAACTTAAAAAATAATGAGTGAGTAAAATTACATGCTTAAACGGAGAAAAGTATTAGTTGAGCTACACTGACGCTTACGTTAAGCTTCGTTTGTTTTATCATTGCATTAGTTTAAACCATATGTAACAAACTGGCTATATATACGAGAAAATTCCGTACATATACATGTTTGATTGATTAATCCACATTACGCATATATCTGTCACCAGGTGGTGCAGAGCACCAGTGCACGTTTGATGATATCTGTGACATGACGTTCCAATTCGGCAATGGCGGGAGTGTCAACTGGCAACTGGTTTCTGGCAAAGAGGCCAGGCCCGAGGGTGCTCCTGCTTCGGATCATACGACTCAAATCGGTAGGGTATTGTTCTGAAGCGGTTAGAAATCAAGCCCAATTCTTGACACAATATTTTATTTTTGCGTAATGTTTTTGCATTGCAACTGAGGTCACATGATCTTCGCTCCAAACCTACTAAGAAAAGAATGACACTTATTTTTCAGAATTTTGTATCCATGCCTGTAATCGGAAAAAAAACACAATGTCAATTTAAACAAAACACATCAACTTTAGTTTATTTTCTTTTATAGTAGAGTAACAATCTACTATCGCTATCGGTTCTTCCACATCGTTTGATGAACATCGCCATTCCTCATTTTCAGGCACCTACGTCATGGCCACCCTGCCCGAAAACACCGTTCCTCTGACGTCAGTCAGCTATATGCTGCAGATACTTTCATTCAAAGACTTTAAGAAGGCAAATCAACCACCATTTCATTTGGAATTCTGGTACCAAACAAATTTTAACGATGTAAGTTCACTGACGGTATGGGAACAAGATTTGAGCGGCAAATATGCTGAATCTTTGAAATTGGCTGGTGAGTAAATAAGCATGGCGACCATAGCATATATTGTGATTTTTTTTGCTGCATTGTGGAATCGGTTAATTTTACCATGATTTCAAATACGGTTTCCGTTTCTATGCAATATGTGATTTTGTCTATGAGGTAATGTCTATTCAAATGAATTTCAAATGATCTTATATGAACACCTATTTGCTTCATTTTTAGATACCAAGAGAAGTCCTTATATTCTCTTTGATACACCCTAAACTAGAAAGACAGTGCAAGTCACTCATGCTTAGATATATTTGTATTACAAAGATATCCATAAAAGAATATATGCATTAAAATGTGTTGTTGCAAGAGCGCATTGCAAATCTATTACATTTGTTTCGATAAAATACAATATACATGTATCTTCATAATAGAAGCACAATCACTACTTTTTTTATGCAGGAAATACCGACCATTGGGCATTGAATGGTTTTACGCTTAAAGAGGATACGGAAGTGATTGTGTTTGTGGCGAAATTGAGCAAACATAAAGCACAAGATATCAGTTTGGCTTGCTTGGACGATATCATCATTCGCGCTAATTGTGAAGATAATGGTGGTATTGTATAAACTAGAATTTTAGTATATAGACTCAAGTATTAGACTTTAGTATTGTTGAATGAAGTGATGTTTTTTGATTGAACAGCTATATAATATTTTTAAAAAAAACCTCCTGATGTTGATTTGTTTTATCTTATTACGTTTTTGTAACGATTATAAACTATACGTTTATAAATAAGCAAAACATTAATTGGTACATTAATTCATCCATCATTCCATGATCCGTTATTGGAATTTACGGAATTGCACAAGAAATCATAATATTTATCTAGATACATAACAGAGCATTCATTTAAGTGCTTATTTTGGTTAAATAGAGGACACCGGAGGCGGTTGGGAGAATGTACCTGAAACAAAACCTTTACCTATAAACGCCGATGTACAAAAGCCAGCAAACACTAAACCAGCTGATGAACAGCAACCAGAAAAGCCCTGTAAGAAATATAAGAATATGATTAATTCAGGGATATATCATAATATCCAGAGAATCTCCGCAGAAAAAGAATATACAAATAAAGTAAAATTATATGATTAAGTACAGGAACGACATCATTATAAATGATATAATTATGTTGTTAGAGATTATTGATAAACAATGGTATTTCGGCATAAAAAGTTATTCATTTGTAAAACGCGCATGTACATGTATAACGATATTATCCAACAAAAAAACTAAATTTCATCATATGCAATATTAATCCTTATTAAACACTTACACTCGCTTCATTGCCATACATCTAACTCAGTCGAAGGAGCATGCAAAAGGATGGGTAACGCTGTTTGCGACCATCAATGTCTGGATCAAGATGACGGGACTTACGCTTGCGAGTGTCTGGATGGCTATAGGATGGGTGCCCCTTATGGACGCTGCTATGGTAACATAAATACATGAATATTTACTATGTGTCTATGAAATGGTTAAGTAATTTAGGAATGTTTTGTACAAATATACACTGTATCATTTATTAGTTAGTTTTTTTTTATGTCAAAACGATGGATAACGCGTTCATTATCATTATAGTTAATCAACTAAATAATATCATCATCATCATTAATTCTCTAGAAACTCTCAAAATCCTCTATCAATTTTGATACTTCTTGGTGACCGATATCATCAGTCATAAGACATATGTAATATTTCTTGACTAAGATTTGAACTATTTATAGATATCGATGAGTGCGCTGAAAAGGACCCTTGTGCAGCTGGAGATATTTGCCGAAACGTGAAAGGGTCGTTTGTGTGTATAGAGCGAGGTAATTGTAGTGCGATGACAAAAACCATGGCCGAAAATCAGAGAGGAACCGGATATTCGACAGAACTTTGAATAACAAAATATGAACGCTTGGTACATAACAAACGGAAAGAATATAAAACCAAACAAATAAATTTAATTTGAAACATGTTTTGAACGCAAGGAAATACACAAAACCTGCATATTTGCTAACTACTGGTGAGCTTTCAAGAAAAACCAAAGATACTTTAGGCATTGTAAGATATCTATACAAAATCAAAAACAACAAATTTTACCTCTATTGATGTTTAAATAGTCTTTATATTACCAAGGTTTGGTTCTTCTCTGATTTGAGCCCATGGGTGAATTCGAAAACATAAATTTTACATTTTATACACATATATACATTCGACCAACCGTGGAAATATAAAGTCTATTTACAAAGAATTACATGTACATTATGTAAATTTCTAAACTTAAAATGCAAGATATGCATGTAGATTTATTCCTAAGTATTCGATATTATCGTTTGACCTGTCCATGGAATCAATTGCAATAAACTTAGCCAAATCTTGATTTAATCAAGCGTTTTATTATTATTTTTTAATTTAAGCAGGAAATATAGATTTCTTTCTAGTACATTATAATGCGAAACGGTTAATAGATACGTTTCTCATAAATATGATACAATACTTAATTTTAGAATTATGTGAGGCAGAGGAAACATCGGAACAAAACCCATGGAACCCAGAACCAGATAATCCTATCACCAAGCCTCAAATACAAAGTAATGATGGAGAAATTGTGCCAGAACAACCATCTGAAGAAACAACTGTTCAAATGCCTGAAGATGCAGGCACTGAGGCCAATAATGAAGAAAATGTGTCAGAACAACAACCTGAAGAAACAACTATTCAAATGCCTGAATATACAGGCACCGAAGGCAACAACGAAGAAATAATGCCAGAGCAACTATCTGAAGAAACAACTGTTTCACTGCCTAAAGATGCAGGAATTGAAGCAAATAATGAAGTAATGTTGACAGAACAAACATATGAAGAAACAACTATTTCACTGCCTGAAAATGCAGGCACCGAGGGCAACAATGAGGAAATTGTCCCAGAACAACCATCTGAAGTAACAACTGTTCAAATGCCTGAGAATGCAGGCACTGAAGCTAATAATGACGACATTGTGCCAGAGCAACCAC
>LQRL01135674.1:10056-26847 GCA_001703475.1 Hydroides elegans | reverse complement strand
AATGATGTGCGACTTAATTGATTTTCATTAAGCTTTGGATATATTTACTTTGCATTCAGAGGCGGTTTCGAAGTAAATTATGTAAGGTTCTACATAGTTTATAGATGACAAAACATTTTGACCTACCAGTAAACTTGGTATCGTTGGAAACATATAATGATGCAGTTTAATTTGATGCCATTTGAAACAAAATCCCATCGTGGGAACATAATTTAAAATACGATCAAAAAATTTAGTACACTGCGATTTAACCCAATGTTAAACGCCAAATAATATATGAAAGTTTATGGAGCTTTTTCGTTTAAAAATGCCCTTTGACCTACCAGTAATCTTGGTACCATTGGAAAAAGCTGAAGATGAAGTTTAATTTGATATGAAGTTTAATTTGATATCGTTTTGAATAAAATCCTATCGTGGGAACATTGCTCAAAATACGACGAAAAACTTAGTAGACTGCCATTTAACCCAATGTTAAACGCCAACTTATATAGGAAAGTTGATGGGGCTTTTTCGTTCACAAAGCCTTTTGACCTACCAGTAATCTTGGTACCATTGGAAAAAGCTGAAGATGAAGTTTAATTTGATATCGTTTTGAATAAAATCCTATCGTGGGAACATCGCTCAAAATACGACGAAAAACTTAGTAGACTGCCATTTAACCCAATGTTAAACGCCAACTTATATAGGAAAGTTGATGGGGCTTTTTCGTTCACAAAGCCTTTTGACCTACCAGTAATCTTGGTACCATTGGATAAAGCTGAAGATGAAATTTAATTTGATATTGTTTTGAATAAAATCCTATCGTGGGAACATACCGTGAAACTAAATATAAAAACTTGTATTTTCCAATTTAACCACATGTTTAAGAATTGTTAAGCTCTTCATTTGAGGCACTGTAGACGATGCTCTTAATCCCGATGTTCACAAAAGCGATAAAGAGGGGGTTGAGCTAACAAAACTAAAGTGTACCAAAAAGGGCGATTTAAACTGCCGTGGGGTATTCGTCCCATGCCTGGAGAAAAAGTATATGCACTATAAAATAGTTATAGAACCTGTTTGGTTGAGTGAAAGAAAACTACAATCGAACAATTTGCAGCTGCAATTATATAACAATACCTATATTGAGCTACACTTTCTTCCACTTTCGTATTGAAACTGAAAATCGGACATTATATTGCTTTCTGAATACATAGACAATTAACAATATGTAGATTTAGCTATATATTCATATGAATCACATAATACTTATGTTGACTTCTCACATGTAATTAAGTATTTCCTTAATATGAAATCAGTACACCTACTTTTCCGCCATTCCCCTAATATCATTCTGTGTGATGATACAATCATTATCAACATCCATTCTCCTGAAGTAGGTGCGCATCTTACGGAGCCATAAGTCAGATTCTAATTTAAAAGAAAAAGTATATAATTTGCACTGATATAGTTTGTGTTGTTTCTAAGAGTCATATGCCAGTGTAAAATGTGTTAGTATCTAGAGTCCCATAATTTACTTTCATATTTTTTCGCACCTAGAGTGATAAATCAGTTTACCGTTTAATATTGAAAAAGTTTTCTACACAAACGTTTAAATAAAATATAATTGTTTGATATTTTACATATATTTTTTATATCATAAGGTAGGTTATTTAATTGACCATAGATTCGTTAAAGCTTATTGCTGAATGTTAAGCAGAAGTATTTAAATGAATTTTTCAACGTAAACAGGTGACATTCTAATGCTGGATTCAGTTTACCACCACTTTAATATATATATAATTCAGTCCGTTGTATAAGGTAATAACACTCTTTATTGTATTTTATTTAAACGTGTTATGTTTCATAACAGATTTTAATTACTTTACATATATTTCATATCCATTTTGTCTATTTTGTACTTCAATCTACATTTGAACATGCATGGATGGGCCCTTTCAAAATTGGGCTAGAATAAGTTATGAAGAGATACCTTATTGTTTAGGGGACCTATACAGAACTAGAGTCTATGCCTTTTGAGGCTATAATTTCATTGAACAATCCAAGTCGAATTATATCTTGAGAATTCTGCGTTGATATCCATCACCAATCGAGCCAGTAGCATAAGTACTGTATAAGTAGTAATTATATGCTGTACTAGACATAAGTATGTTAGAATGTGACTGACAACCGGTAGAAAATGCCATTTTATTATAAACATCAGTCAAAACATAGATCAATCAACAATGAAGATTGTTGCCATGGCTTGCAGTACTGAAACAAGTTCTAAAGGTTTATTAACACTGAGATAAAAAAGTCCAAGCGATTTAGTTTTAACAATAATGAGGTTCGTATGGTAAATGAGTATGAATAAACTGATCCCAGCATTAACAGTTCATTCATTTCGATTGAAAAATATTAAAATTATTTTTGCTCATATTTGCCATTTAACAAAACTATATGTAATTTGTTGATGATCAATCTATCCACTGCTCTATTTCTGTCGTGATAATGATTCTTATAACGATTTTGTCAGTAATAATTTCGTCAAAATCGTCATAAGGTAACGGTTAACTGATTCAAGGCTCTATTTAATCTCTTACAAGCCAAACCCCTAAAATTGCGATAGCTTTGCTGTGTGCACATGAAGGATAAATATGTGTGATTCAACTATAATTAAAATAACAAATACCATAATTTCTGCATGTTGAAATGAGCTATTATTTATAAAATCGGGCAGCGACCAAACGTGTCGGGCACAAAAGCTAGTTGGAAATCGTTATTCCAATAAAAATGCCTTGGTTACAACGCACGGATGACAAACCCATTCATATTTGAATTTAAAGAGGTATTACCTAAACGCAGGCATATGGAAATATTTACAGCAAAGTGCTTCTAATGTAAAATGTTTCATCATATTCCTTCATTATCTAGATAACTGAGAATTGCTTTCTGATCGATATTTGCTTAACATAACTATTGATATAATTTGCGCAAAAAAATAAAGGATACATGAAGAAAGAAATGTCTTTCAATGTCTTTGAAATGGCTTTCAATATCATGTAATTCAAATTTGCTTAAAACCGCAGTATTTTTATGAAAACAATATACACATATGTTTTGCTTTAGAACTAATTAGATGCACCAAAGTAATGTTTTTTATCTAAACATTGAATGTAACGCGTACCTTCTCCATGACAAATATCATATCCAACACTGAACAATATTAAGCAAAAAACTCTATATTTAATCAATTCCATAGCCACTGAATATTTCAAACACACTTATATATTTTTTGTTATTCCTTGTAATCATTGAACTATATTGCTGAGAAACTTTATCTTGCTATATATTTTTTCCTCAAATGAATCTGATCACCAACGGAATATTTAGATACACATCATGCTGGGCACACATCAAGCGCATGCATTTCAATTACGAAATATATTGATTCTAAAAGTTTAAATAAGATGTAGTTTACACTTTTTAACTAGAAGAAAATGAGTTGTGAAAGTTTGATATGCAACTTAGCAAAAATAAAATCTGTTTGCTGGTAAGTTATTTATTTTCAAAAATCGATAAAAAGCCATTTTGTTGGCTCGGGGAATCATTTCTCATACTTTCCAGGTAAAGTGTTTCAATGTTTTACTAGTTTTTCTTAGAAATGTAAAAAAATCGTGTCTGGTCTTTTTACATGTAAAAGCTTGTTAAAAGTAAATCATATAGTTGGAAAGATTACTATCAATAATCTCATTTTGTACATATTCGTGGATTTTCAAAGTTAAAAACAGCTTTAACTTATGAAAAAACATTCTTATCAACACATAAGCATCGTTTAACAACCTTGAAGAAACACACAACCTAACCTACACCCCTCATGTTTTATTTCAAACCATTCCTTGCAAGCTTTGCCCCTTTTTATAAGCTTTTTAATTGTTATTTGTACTTTTTTTATTCAACGCTCCGTTGATTTTACGAAAGCCAATTGGTTTATTTTGGCTGATTAGTCCGTATGTTGATACATATATTGAATATAAAATGAACTGAATTAAACCAATATGTAAATAAAATTAAGTTTAGAAAGACGTTGAATTTGTGTTCCTAGCATTTTCTGGGTCCTCGGGACACCAAATGCTAATGAGTTGTAAAACTAGTGACATTTATATTAAAGCCGAAATTAATTTTCTCAACGTCTAATATCGTACCATTTACCCCAAAACTAACTCACTTCTCAGTTACGAAATCACTGTAGAAACATTTTTTCGTGTTAAGATATGATTTTGGACTTATGTTTTCATATCAATTGGTAGCAAACAATGCATTGGATAGTTATATTTAGTAAATATGATTCCCTGAGAGCAGACATTCTCTTGCGCATCGATATTGTAACATATACTGTTACCTGCGCCTGTATAATGGCTTGGAAATTTCGAGAAAATGCTTTCTAGCTTGGAGGTGTAGACAGTTTAAGGAATACATTTTAAATAATTTCCTAATTTTCGTAAAAAGTTGTAATAATAATTATTTCAAAATTGATTAAAAATGATAGCAATTGTTTAATACGCCTTAATTTGTAATAGATGATAAGGTGTTCCTTTTTTGTTCCGAGCTGGCTTGGAAAAAAGTGACCACAATTTTTGTAAAATGTTAATGTTCAAAAACCATTATGTTGTCGTTGTATGTAAATGTAATGTGGTTTTAAAGTGATTTTACTACTTTTTGAAGCCGTGGCCTGCCGTGGGGTGCCTTTCTAAACAAATGGTTATTATTCACCTTTTCTTAGTAAGTATAAATACCCTATCCACATAAATTATTGAATATAATAAATCGACGCTGATATGTATTTGCAGAACAAATGTTTGACGACATTTGGTATACAAAATAACATAGGGAAAATTTTGATGTTATATATTTGATGTTTATTTTCGAAATTGCTTAAAATTGACTGGTAATTATTTATAACCACATTAATCACAAATGTTATATCTTAACTAAATATATTAATACGTTATAACAACTTTTATACTATTCTTAATAATATCAATATGAATCAATGATGTGTGAATAAATCAATGACAGCTGAATTGTAAATTTGTTATAATGAAAACACATTTACGAAGAAGTAGTTGTCAATAATGGGCCAAAGAACAATTTTGATGATTTACTCTCATCGTGTCCCTCTGTTAAGAATTCGTTACCAGCGGTCCTGCAAGAAAAGAGCAAAAGCATTCTAATCTCGAACTGTTTCAATGTATATCAAGATCACATGATGGTCTGGTTTTGGCAATATGTTGTTGCAATATGCTTATGAAACATATTATTTTAATTTGGTATTTAATGGCACATAGAGCATAATCATTTAATAGAACAGGCTCCGTGAAACTCACATTGACAGATAGCTGATTTTATTTTGTCGTATTCCAAATATCAGCTTTATATATTTGCAAGACAAATCACTCGAAGATTGGCTAGATATTTATCGCATTTTGAGATAGATTAAATAAAAAAAACATATAGTCTAACTATTTTGTGTTTTTGTTTTTAAACTTTAGATTATAGTGCGCACACCTATTTAAGTGCTAGCACCAACAAATACTCACAAAAACTCTTCTAACGAAATGTATCCATCGCTGTTGCCATCAATTGCAGAAAATGTGGTGTCGACAAACGCTGGGTCAAGCTTCAGAATCTAGATAACAAAAAATGCAGATAAACAAACATGCTATGGCCTGATGTATGCGTGCAATTGGTCGTTGCTGCACGTTATATTTCATACTTAATGTTATTTTTTATTTTATTATCAATTTTGTAACAAACATCGGCCTAAAATGCTCCCTGCTTCATATCAAGAATATAATATCATAGGATTGCGTTAACAAGCCTTAAAATCCCCATTTTCGTTATTATACCATCTTTTTATATAAGATAGAAAGGAAAACAACTTGATAGTACATATACCTACTTCAAAATACTGCATAAGTTCTTCGCGGCTGTTCAACTGATCGTCATTTTCATCGATACTGTGAAACAAAAGTGGAAGTGGGCCCTTGAGCATGTCTATGAGTGTCGGGTCACGCACCAACTTGCTCATGGTCTCGATAAAACGGTCCTGGTTCAGTGGTTCACCGCCACTGAAGGGCTCCAGATATCTGTCCCATACCTGTTGTTAGCCAAAAGGAATTTGTCGATATGTATCTAACTTGTTTTAGGCTCGTACTGTCAACTAAGGGCTCTACAAAGGACTCCTCAGTCAAATATTAGGGTTAAGATGTTAAACATATAATCATATAATCGCATCATTTAACAACCAATTCTCGAAAATCCTAATTTGAAAAGCAATTATTTGATTGAATAGTCCCCTTTTAGAAATACAAAACAACTTCAATACACACATTTGTCAATTTTAGCCTTTTTAATCCCTACGATATTTTTGACGGAGTGGACACAATCCCCGAATTTGACACATTCTAATTTTTTTAGCGATTATTACTTATTTTGCGCTTCAAATATAAAAGAAGTATGAAGCTATAGCACTCCGTTATACGTTCTACAATATGTGACACATCACTCAATTTGCTGTGTTGGATTAAGGATCAAAGTATGCGTAAGTGAGGAGGTTTGATCGGTATACTCACTTTATCAAGAGTATTAGTCAGGTCACTTGCTTCCTCGTTCTCTAGGTTTCTGAATTGTATAAATCCGTCAGCCATGCCTTCAAAATCTTTTCTTGTTATAGTGTCGTCTCGGTCAAAGTCCAATCTGCTGAAGTAAGTGCTCATCTTCAGGGACCAGAAGTTGGATATGGCAGCAGATTCTAATAGCAAATATGATCTTGATTGAATATCACTCAAGACTCGTTTCAGAGGTTTATTACGTTAATCAATAATGATAATATATTAATATACAATTTATATTTCTAGCTTTTCTTATTTCATAATAGAAAACAAGTGCACATCACACTCAGATCACTTATTTATAACGCGATACGCATAGCCAATGGCTATATAATATTAACTCTACTCCAACCTCTGCATAGATAAACACATACAAATGTATTAATCTCAATGTCTATCCATGTATTACACACGACGTATTGTATATATCAGGGATTACATTACATTTTCCAAATATGCCCCATATTAGGAATGGGATCACTTTTCGGTGCTGAAAGTCCTCCATTCACTTTACATGGTGGACTTAGTCGTTTACAGCCCCGAAAAGTGCTCCCATTCCCAATATGGGGCATATTTGGAAAAGAGGTAGATTCTTGCAAATTGGAATGTTTTTGCAGCTAGACAAGTTTTTTTAAGTTTTGTAATTATCATAACGAACGGACATTCCATTTTTCAACAATAGTAAATATTCAGTGGTATTCGTTTTCGATTGCACAGTAGTGCGTTCCGTCATCATGTCATGCATTAATTACTCAAGCGTTTGTTATATGGTCTACCGGACTAGAGTCTGAAACGTTGAGGTAATTGAACAATGTTAGGGGATAGCTAAAGGAATCCCAGATGTGACCATATCAGTTTCGCTATACCCAAGTTTCTTTGGTTACAAGTTAATAAACAAAATAACACAAGACCATCCTCATTATTTGCCGTGTGTATCAACACATTTCGCCAGATTATTTGAGCGAATTCTAAAAGTCTCAAAACGCCACGTCCCTAAATGTTTTTGTGGTGTGATATAAGGACTCAAAGTTCTTGTGGCTCCAAAACTGAACGGAGAGACATCCCTTTTACTATGTTGGGCTACACATCCTGAGTGTGCAAACAAGTCACACAAAAATTGTACAAATTCTTTTGCATGATTTAATTGAAATTTAAGTAAACTGTTTAATGAGTTTAAAAAAAAACTATGTCAACTATGGAACTTGTAAATTGTAGCAGAAAGAATAATACCATGACAGACATGACACTATAAATATTGCTATGAATGTATATATATGACATTGCTTAAATAAAATTGACCTTTGTTTATAATTTACTTTCCAGGCGGCAGCAAGGATAATTCTAAACGCAACCTTTGCGATCATGCCTCACTCCTACTCAAGTCCTTGCACTGTCTTTCCATTGAGAAAAGAGTTAAAATGCTTGGTCATCCATCCTGTTACACGCTAAAAGTAGGCCCTGTCACTAAACGATGTAAACAAATTTTGACCGTATAGTTAAAGCCAATCAAAATCCATATTATGCAATTTATCAATGGACAAAGTAAGTAGTATTTCAAAGCCGTTATTAAAATGGTCAACCAAACCACAGCATGTACTCCTGTATGATCCAGAGTGTGCATATTGTGCCAGGGCCTATATACGAGAGGCGCTACTTAAAGGATGTTGGTCCTGGTTTTGGCTATTAAATATGTGAGATGCTTCAACAAAACACTTATTATTATACCTTATTATGCGAGGCGATATGAATACCAAACGTGTTTTTGAAAACGTTTAAATGTTGTGTCACGGTATGCAAATTGAATAATCATAAATAAGCGTTAACTAAACGAAGAAAAATTAGTGACGATTTATTTTCTCACAAAACGTGAAATCAAATAAACAGGCATGTGCTAACTGTTATCCTCCAGAAATCTATTTTATCTCTGAAGAATTACAACCAAAATGAATTGCATTAGCTAACAAGCAGCCGTGTATCACTTCACGGAAAGATTATTCAAATTATGTTCTTTATTGTATGCTGTCATATAGGCTAGATAAGTACACCTAAATATTCACATGCATTATGATAATGAAAATATTGATCGGAATATATGTATATATTGTTTTCAAGAAATTAAAGGCGAATAAGAAATATCGGTTCAGCAGTAAAAATAACATTATTTTGAAATGTTTCTAAGTGTGCATCAATTTATAGTAATATCTCATAGTTTTTGCACAATTTATACTAATACCTCAAAGTTAATTGGATAAAGGATTAAGCGCACAAAATATTGTTTCATACTTTCCGCGCTTACCATAAAGGCACCACGGATCAATGTTATAAACTAGTAAAAGGATATTTTGCGACTAACACCTTGGGGTCTTAATTTTTTCCATTTCACCTTTCTGGTTCAAAACAAAAACCGCGGGTGCAATTTCCGGTTGGCTAAATTGCAACACCACGTAAAGCGGTTATTTAGGTTTAAAAGACAATTTAAATACTGGTGACATTTTTTGTAACTCGAATCATTGAGTTTAATGATGTTTATTGTATTATAAGTATTGACGAGCCACTGTTAATCGTCACTTTTGCGCTCATATTCATCATATTCAAAATAAACGCTCCATTTGAATAATGCTTACTGCATTATTGGGTTTGCTATAGTTTGTCATTCATTTAGCAATACGTATGTGAAATAATATATATTATTATGCATAATAAAAAATATTTACCTTGACAGTGGCTAATATCATATCCGGCTAAAGTATAAAACACAAAGCAAAATGCATTGCACCTCAAAAATTCCATAATTACTACAATACTGGTTCAATTTGTATTATAATACAATGTTTTTCTTCAAATGGTTTTGAAATTGCAATATTCAGAGTTGCAATTTGGTTTAAACGACCTCGTTTATTCAAATTAAACTATGCAAATGGCCCCGTAAAGCTCGGGATATAATTATATATGCAGTAAACAACTTTTTAGATGCAACAAAAAGGAGTTAAATAAACACGATTCAAACGTTAAATGCGTGTTTCATGTTTCTAATTAGAGCCAATTCATAGGGAGAAAAATAACAGTTTAAACAACTAACGTTGAAATATGAAGCGTTTTAATTCACAATCGATTAACTTCGTTCTAGGGTTACTTTCAAATACAATCATCAAACTATGTGTTAGATTACAGAACACACTTCAATAACACATTATCGATATTATCGTTCTCAATTTGTCCGGTTCAATATACACTGTAGCTATCAACTGTCAAATACTTCAACTAAATAAAACATATTACATTTCTTTTTTGTCTATAAATTCTCTTTTTTGACACCACATTACTGAGATATCATAGGGGCTATGATTAAATGCAAAAGAGAAAATATCAACACACGAAGTAGGTCGATTTAAGGCGTGATATCGTGGACGCATGGCCTCTATATATGCAAAATAAGAATCACGAATATTTTTCAATTGCTGATTTAACTTTAAAACTATGATAGTATGAAGGATGTTAATATTTCAATTACTATTTGTGACATATTCTAAAGAAAGCAACATGTTATTGAGTATCATTTGGTATCATATCGGAAGACACTTAGCACTTTTAGTTGTAACATGATGGAATATATGTGTATATTTTAATTTTGTTCATTCATTGGTACTATATAAAAAGAGACTACATTTGTCAAAGATTGACATGGTAATCTATGCGTTTTTTTAGTTTTTTTATGACATTTGTATTTTACCTTGGGTTGATCATTCAATTTCAAGAAGTAGTAAATAAACATGAGAATGCAACATGCATAAAATCTTAATGTCAGAGGATCATAACAAGGATGGTCTACCAGGTATTAGAAAAGGAATTCTAATCAAGAACGGGATGTGTAATTAAAAATAGATCAATCGTTTAACAACAATATAGCTGAAGAGCCTCATATTACATTCCAAAATGTATTGTAAGTGTTGTCTAGACCATCAATACCGGTTAGTTTTATTGGATATCTATTAGTTTGATAATTTAATCGTTTCCCATGTTATTGCACAAACATTTCATATATGATGTGTCATAGGCCGCGCGTTTGAATATAAAATATACAACGGTGGAAAACAATTGAAGAGCCTAGTCAAGTGTTGTCAGTGGGGTTAAGAGCTGACTCATTAAAACCAAATATAAAATTAATATTTTTTTTGAAATATGAGTGACATTTCTAAAAGTTTTTTTATAAACTATTTGAAAATGACACCTCAATTAGGTTTAGTCTATGAAATATATTAGTTTAAACAAAATGTATACACAAAAACTATGGACAAACCTGAAGCGCCCTTCTTAGTTGAACCAATTCGATTAATTTAAGATATAGTGAAAAAAATGCAAAATTTCAAAGAATTAAGTTTAAGCTTCATATCGTTATTAATTATATTCAATAGCAAGAGTTTGAAAGCACGATGACCAATTGTTCTTGGTGAAAGTAGATATTGGTATGCCAGTTTTTCTCCGATATACGCGTGGTATGCGTTAAAAGTATATTTGTATCGCTTGAATAACAATGAGGAATAGTCTACACTACATCATAATCATTTTATGTATAAATACATTATCTTACCCCATCCTTGGTGACTCATCTTACCCCAACCGTGATCATTGTTAAAAAACATCTTGTTTTTCTTTGTACGAAGACAGCTGACAAAAAACATTAACACATTAAAGAACGAACAACAAACGTATCTAGTGTGAATGTTTATTCATTTGAATATTTGTTCATCACAAAATATGAAGACCGTGAATGCATTTCCTGAAAATGTACTTTTTATGTTATATAAGTGACAAATACATGTGAATCGTTTCCCAAGTGTTTATTATGTGTCTGTTGTACACCGAGGGTTTGAGCAATGATACATACTCACGACAGAGTGCGTAATTGCTTGAGAAACATGCGTACATTCTGTATACAGGGGGCGGTTCATCTTACCCCACGGTTCATTTTCTCCCACTCTCCCCTACATCTGTTATTGTACCACTTTACGCGTCAGGGACTTTGAACACGCTCAAACACATTAGGAGATTTTTAAGGTGTGACTTTGTTAATTTTCTGCAAATCTTACAACTGCAAAACTTTTTTTTAAATATACATTTGCACCTATGATTATAAATGTTAACGTTATTTTATTGCCTATTTTTTTTCGATGTAAACATCAGGCTCATACATCATCATACACATAAAAACGGGTCCGGGACATTGAACATGAAAACTATAATTGTAAACAAATGGTTATTATTCACTTTTTGTCATGATTGGTAAATTCGAGCATGTGTTGAATTCTGCGTATACGCCTACTGTATTCTTTGTTTGTTCGTGTATCGTGAAAAGTGCTTGGCGTAGCATTCCCGGCTCTTACAAAACCTCACCATGACCTCATGTTGAAATCATGAGTTAATTTTAGGTCAACATGAGCTCCTGATGAGGTTTCGTGCAATTGGGGTTCTTTGTGTATGGTGCATCGTCTATCGTGCTTCTCGTAAAGTGTTTCTTGCGTTGTGCCTTGTGTATCTTGTCGAAATCAAACTTCAGAGTACACATATGATCAGACATGGTCATTTCCTCGTCTAAGGACCTCATTACTTATCAAATATATATACTTTACATATTTAAACCCTCCTATACATATAGTGACTCTTTCATATGTAAACAACGTGCATCACCGCATGTAACTTTCTTCTTAACTTAAAGTATAGATATACTAGATTGTACTATCGCATAATGCAAAGGGTTCCTTTAATTAAAAAGTAATATACAGGCAAACACATCATAAATGAAATGATATCCAGAAAAGAAATAATCATATAATAATAACGATTTCTTATCAATTTTCATTAAGATTGCGCCTTGGATTGCATTACGCACTGTCATTTCACCTACCATTTATGACGTAACACTTAAGCTGTTATCTTCAGCATTTATGACGTAATAAATTGGTTGTTCGAAATTGTTCGAATACCCAACGAAATTATGTTCCTTGCTAAAATGTTTCTACCACAGTCTTAGTTCTTATAAATACCTAATGATTTAATGTAACATTGTTGATATATTTTTAATCATTCATCTAACATAATAAATGTATTGCTTTAAATAAAATATTACGCCAAACGCTATAACAAACTAAATTGTATTCCTTTTACATATATGTACATAGTCAGTCGTATTTCATTAACAGTTTTCAATTAAATTAAATGTCAATTTGCGATTTAAACCAGTTTAAAAAGAGAAAACTACGTTGCTCAAGAAAAATATGGTAAAGTGGGATAACCAGCGATAATATTCACATTTTCATGTGACATTTACACCTTTATCTGATATTTTTCTGCAACATTATTGATATTTTTGTATTTTGAGATACTTATTCTTTATATTTCTTGTTGGAGATTAATAATCGCGAAAATTATATGATGTTTCAAATAATTGGGTTACTGTCGTAAAAATGCTCCCCATGGTCCGCCAATTTGTTGATTTTAACCCCAAAGTATTATTCATGTCACATGATCATAGTAAAAATCTGTGTGTTTTTTGAACGTGAAATATATATATTTTTAATCAAAATATTGCGCAAAACATGCCTGTTGTATAATGCAAACGGGAGCTCTGCTCCCCTTTGCGATATATATTTGCGATATATATTTGCCGAACAACTTTTTAAATAGTCAATTACATGTGATATACAAAATAATATAGGGAAACTTTTATCAAAATATATATTTGATGTTTTTAATTTCAAAATTCCTTTAAATTTTGAATGACGGGTAATTACATATAAACGCATAAAAACAATGTTATATCTATGCTAAATGCATTTAATCGTTGCCACAACTGTTATACTCTTCTTAATATCACCAATATGGATCAATAATAAGTGAATAAATCAATGGCAGATTGATAGTATATTCGTAATCATGAAAACACATTTACGTTGCATAAAAAAGAAAGCTAATTCAAAAACATAACCTGTTATACAGTTTCAAAGATTTTTTTTAAAGGAAGACGTAGTTTCCAATAATGTGCAAAAGAAAAGTTCTGATGATATACTTTAATCTTGTTCCTCTATTAAGAATTCGCCACCTGTTGCCCTGTAAATAAAGAACAAACAGATTTGAATTTTAAACGGCTTAGATATGTATCAAGATTACATGAAGTCATGAAATCTTGTAATAAAGAACTAGTTTTATTCAGTTTATTTGTATTTTAAACAAAACTATTACAGGACCTGCGTCGCCGACATTCACTTTGATTAATAGAGATAATGGCGATTAGATTGATACTTATCAAAGAACAATCGCCCTTTTATGCATCAATCTTCCTACGATCAGACCACTTAAGGTAGGCTAGATAGTTGATGCTTCCGCGATGAATTCGAAAATCAATAATCTTTTCTTATATCTTATACACATTGTAAATTAAAATGTAGTTCGCCCATCATTTATGTCAATGAGTACACTCACGAACATTGTCTAGTGAAATGGCTCTATAATATCTTGTGAAATGTCTTAGCTTTAACCATCAATTGCTGAGAATGTGACAGCCGCAAGCAAAGTGTTTTTCTTGTAAATTGTTTATGTTTCCTTACTATCCATCAAGATCTAGTGAACTCAGAATTGATTGTAATCGATTTTTTCTTAACATATTTATCAATCTAATTTGCGCAAAAAGCGATACATGAAGAAAGAAATGTCAATATCATATAATTCAAATTTGCTTAAAACCGCAGGTTTTTATCAAAACAATATACACATATATTTTGTTTTCGAATTTATTTGATGCAACAAATGAGAATATTTATTACATACCTATATAAAGAACATATAAGAAAACCCCAAGAGTGTGATATTTCCTTACGTCTTCACTATAGCCTCGTTTTCGACTTATCGCCCACTTTACGTCAGATTGCGTCAACTCCACTTTTCTTAGTTACACGTAATGCAAAGCAATCTTTAGTTATTTAGTGCAAAAATGACACCAAATCCACCCCAGCACCTGAAATGTATGACCTGCGTCACTATTCCATATTTGGAAAACATATCCATTAGTATCAATATATAGATTAGTTACGCAACATCATGACCGCCCTGTGGTGCAATGGATATGATGCTCGCCTCAGGAGCAAGGGGTTACACGTTCGAGTCTCGCTCGGTGCACGTTTTTTTTCGTCAAACAATTTTTTAAAATTAAATATCGAATGATGAATTATTTAATCTTAACTTATATTAATATTTGCTATTGTTTTTTTTTAATAAGAATTATTAAATATCAAGTTTAATCAAATGTTTCCCTTGGCGCCTTAGATTTGACAACAACGCAAATGTACCACCCAAACACATATTCGATAATCAAAATATACCCATTTTATTGATAAATCTTGTAGTTGTTATTAAAAAATATGTTAAATAATAATTCAGAATTACTAAATATCTAGTTTTAAACAATGTATAACGACTGACAAAAGCAATTTTCGTTATGCCTTCACTTGGATTTGAACCGGGGATCCATGGATCCTAGCAAATCAGTCAATTACATGCGTTTCAAATCGAGCTCAATAAGGACATTTCCATTGTAAAATACGTAAAACTATGAATAAATCATAAAAAGTATAGAATAATCTTGTCATTTTTCAAATTTAAGATATTTTTGTCCATAAATAAATGAGTTATTAATGATTAGAAAATGTAAACAAACGTCGTTAAGTGCGAATGACGAAAAAACATGGTTGTCCAACGCTCTAACCGATTGAACTAAAGGGGGTAGCTAGTTTTGAGTCGCGAAATCAATGTATTTAGATAAATTCTTCATAGAAGATATGTAATAAAAGGAACACGCCACTCGATTATATATTGAAGGGAATTATAACACTCTGTCAGCCAAATCTGAACTCACCCTTCGGGTTCGGTCAGATTTGGCTGACAGAGTGTTATAATTCCCTTCAATATATAATCTCGTGTCATATTCCCATTTTATCAAAACATTAAACAAAAAGCATACCTTCTCCATGACAAATATCATATCAAACAATGAAAAACATTTAACAAAATACTCTATATTTAATCGATTCCATAGCCACTGAATATTTCAAACACTCTTATAATCTTAGTTATTCCTTGTAATCATTGAACTATATTGCTGAGAAACAGGACTTTATCTTGCTATATATTTTTTTCTTCAAATGAATCTGATCAGCAACGGAATAGTTAGATAAAATCATGCTGGGCTTACATCAAGCGCATGCAATTCAATTACGAAATATATTGACTCTAAAAGTTCAAATAAGATGCAGTTTACACTTTTAACTACAGGAAAATGAGTTGTGGAAGTATGATATGCACCTAAGCAAAAATAAAATCTGTTTGCTGGTAAGTTATTTATTTTCAGAAATCGAAAAAAGCCATTTTGTTCGCTCGGGGAATCATTTCTCATACTTTCCAGGTAAAGTGTATCAATGTTTTACTAGTTTTCTTAGAAATGTAAAAAATCGTGTCTGGTCTTTTTACATGTAAAGACTTGTTAGTAAATCATTTAGTTGGAAAGGTTACTATCAATAATCTCATTTTGTACATATTCGTGGATTTTTCAAAGTTGAAAACAGCTTAAACTTATAAAAAAGCATTCTTATCAACATATAACCATCGCTTAACAACCTTCAAGAAACACACAACCTAACCTACACCCCTCATGTTTTATATCTAACCATACCTTGCTAGCTTTGCCTCTTTTTATAAGCTTTATAATCGTTATTAGTATGTTTTATTCAACGCTCCGTTGATTTTACGAAAGCCAATTGGTTTATTTTGGCTGATTAGTCCGTTTTTTGATACATATATTGAATATAAAATGAACTGAAATAAACCAATATGTAAAAGAATATAAAGTTTTGAAAGACGTTGAATTTGTGTGTCTAGCATTTTACGGGTCCTCGGAACACAACATGCTAATAAGTTGTAAAACTAGTGACATTTATGTTAAAGCCGAAATTAATTTTCTCAACGTCTAAAGTTTGTCTCGTTTTCTTGGGATATCGTGCCATTTACCCCAAAACTAACTCACTTATCAGTTACGAAATCACTGTAGAAACATTTTTTTCGTGTTAAGATATGATTTTGGACTTATGTTTTCATG